>JASDQU010209508.1:0-26429 GCA_032191745.1 Picea mariana
TCCTGGATTGCTTGCAGGAGTAGAGCCCAATGCCCATCAGTTTAATGTCACGATTTGATAAATGGGCGATCAAATGGGTAGAGACCCGAGGAGATATCACTCTAACTCGGGGACTGGATCTGGTACGTAAAGAACAAAGGAGGTCTGGAATCCTAACTTCAGCCAGTGGGTTGATTAAAAGATGAGCAGGTGGAAGACTTAGTAAGAAATGTGAACAAACAACTCTGGGCAACAGGCTTGCAGCGGTTTGTAGGGGAAAAAATTTGAACGCAGGATCCTCCTGGTTCAGGGCTTTGAGAAACTGAATAGAAAACTTGACTGGATCCTCCAATTCCAAGTCATTCAGCATTAAGGAAATCACAGGAACCGATTAGAGACTCCGTAACTATTACAGTGATCCATTACAACATCATCCTATAACAGCTACAACTCGACTGGATCCTCCAATTCCGAGCTGCTCTAACACAGTATAACAAAGATGTAAAGAAACTAGCATTCATAAAGCAAGAAGTCTCAGAAGTCTATACATAACCAGAGCATCAATGCTTCATTAAAGATTTACAACTGAGAACTCTGCTCAACCATCGATCCTTACAAAATGGCAAAAATGCCTNACAGGAACCAATTAGAGACTCCGTAACTATTATAGTGATCCATTACAACATCATCCTATAACAACTACAACTCGAATGGATCCTCCAATTTCGAGCTGCTCTAACACAGTATAACAAAGATGTAAAGAAACTGACATTCATAAGGCAAGAAGTCTCAAAAGTCTATACATAACCAGAGCATCAGTGCTTCATTAAAGCTTTTACAACCGGGATCTCTCCTCAACCATCGATCCCTTACAAAATACAAAGACTGATTCTATATACTCAGTGAAAAATGCCTAACAGAGGCGTGCCCAGTCATCCAAGGCTTGGTGTCCCTTCAGTCAAACTCATACTGATATCCTTTGTCGGACACCACCTTAACTGCGCATGGATCCCGCAGGGGGAGTAGCTGAATCAGTAAATGCCGAGTTAGCGTGCGCAGACCTCCTCTGGCTAGTCGAGGACTCAGCATGTCTTTTCTGAAAGACTGGGTACACAGGACCCTCTCAAGTGGACTGCTTACCAGACCCTCCATACGTTGCAATTAATGATTGAGGCGAGGCCTCAACCACCCTCTTGTTTCTTTATTTATAACTGGCAGGTATCGGGATCCAGACCATGTCGAACTGGATTCTGAAGAGCAAAGTGCCCCCCTTCAGAGATTTAGCTCAACGCTTCGGGGCCCGAGTAGCTGAATGACAAATATAAGCGCCCCTTCCCCAGGCCTCCTTTTTGATGACCAGGCGCCGAAACCATGGGCCCGACTTTGGGCGCTATCAGGAATTCAGGGTTCAGGGTATCGCAGTTCCAGCTGTCGAGAACTCCTTACCTCTCCAATCCTCGATTTGCAATGAGCTCCTTTCATGCGCGAGCCCTCGTGAGCTTAACTCCTGTCGCATATGACCACGCCTCCACAACCGTGGCCTTATCGGGAAATCGCGTATCGCGATTTTCCAATGCACGAAACCTTTGCTTCATGAACTCCCGAATACCGAAACTTCGACGTGGCCAGACCTTGCGCCACGCGTCCTTCGGGATGAACGGCTGTCACCCATTCTTGAACATGCTATGGGTGCTATCTAATGCGTTAGCCTTGGCGCAGCTTTGTTGATCGCGATTTCCCGCTCACCGCTGATTTGATTCTTTGGATACATCCCAGACACTGAAATCGGGGCGCTCGCTCGCTTGACCTGGGCCCAAAATGGATCTCTTTGTGTGCTACGCTTGGGCACTTATCGCAATCCCGTAGATCCGTGTACCTTTGTGCCCCGATACCACAATTTTTACTAACATTAGGCTCCATGGGGGATAGAGTCATCCCTGCGATGCTCCAAGGACTCATTTTGCAGTTCCAGTGCCTCACTGTTGGGCTATAGAGTCATTATTAGGCCACAAAAATAAAAACAAAAATGAACTAAGAAACAAAAAGGACAATATTTACAAACAAAGGAGCCATCTGAGACTCAAACAAAACATTTCTTCAGGAAATGCCCATTCACTGGGCTGCTGAAAACTTCTTCACCTTCCAAATCTCGCAACCTGTATGTGTTATTTGAGAAAGTCTCGGAGATTCTGAAAGGCCTAATCCACAAGGCTTCAAATTTGCTGTGTTTGCCCTTATCTTGCTTAGTAGCATCCCATTTCAGCACCAGGTCTCCTATCAGGAACCACTCCTTCTTGGCCTTCCTATCGAAGACTTGCTTGATCTTTTGCTAATGGTCCTAAATCCCGTCCACCGTCTGCTCCCTGGCCTGCTAGACCTCTACTAGCTGATGAATCCTTCTGATCATGTCATTGGGCTCTTCTTGATAATCCTGGAAGAATTTCACTACGGGAATGGCCAGATGAGAAGGGAAGACGGCTTCGGCTCCGTAGACTAATTGGAAAGGAGAGAGACCTATAGATCTCTTTGTAGTCACCCAATCAGCCCATAGGGAAAATTTCAACTTTGAATTCCAAGCCCTTTTGTTGTCTTCCAACAACCTTTTGATGATCTTTATTAGGCTTTTGTTGGAGGATTCCGCTAGACCGTTTCCCTGTGGATAATATGGGGTGGAGTGAATCAATTTGATCTCGAACTATTCACAGAACTTGGCTAGTGGTTCAGACCCGAAAGCGGCTGCATTATCAGTGACAATCTTATTTGGGTAGCCGAACCTTGTGATGAGATCCTCCAAGAATCCAATGATTACCTTGTGGGAAGCACTCCTAGTGGGGATAGATTTAATCCACTTGGTAAAGAAATCTGTAGCAGTCAGGATCCACATGTGCTGCCCACTGGAGGCAGGGTGAATTTCTCTAATGAAATCTAGGCCCCACTACTGGAAAGGCCCTGAAACCACCACCGGATTTAACGGCAGAGACCTGAGCTATTGCTTTCCTGCAAATTTTTGACATTTGATGCAAGCTCTGACCCTTTTGCAGACATCAGTGAACACGATAGGCCAGTAGTACCCAGCCCTGAGGATTTTGTGAACTGTGGCTCTCCAGAAATGGTGCCCTCCACACAGGCCACTATGGAATTCAGCCACGACCGTCTCGGCCTCTGGTGGACTCATGCATTTTAAAATCACCCCCAGGGGTTCTTTCCAATATAACACTTGATCGATCAGGCAGTATCTGACTGCTTTGAGCTTGAGAGCTCTTGCTTTGCTTCTTTGCAGGCCATCTGGAGGCCGCAACTTCTGCAGAAAGTATATTACATCCTTATACCAAGGACATCGAGCCAATGGGGGATCCCTTTGATGGTCTACGTCAGGCAGTCGATCCTGCTGAATACCTGAGCGCTCGTTGATGAAACTTATCCCCAAATCTTGGCAGTTTGCTTCAGCCAACAACTTGGCTAAATCTTGACCTTTGATCAATTTGGTGGGTCTTATTTCCAGGTCAAATTCCATAATTTTGGCTATCCATTTACTCCTTCTCCTGTCTATGTCAGGCTGAATAAGAATGTCTTTAACAGCAGCCGAGGGGACATAGGCGATGATTTTTGACTGCAGGACATAGGTTCTAAAAGCTTTGAGAGATTTTACCATAACATAGGCCTGCATCTCCATAGTGTCATACCTGACTTCGGCGTCCCTCAATGCTCAGCTGAAATAAGCAATAGGCTGCTCTAGCCCAATGTTGTTCGTCTGTAATAGAACAACAGCCACTGTGTCAGGTGAGGCAAAGGACATTCCTCATCTTTCTTGAAGCTTAGCTAGCAGCACAGGACATTCCTCTATAACATGCTTGAAAGAGTTGCAATAACTGCAAGTGGTACAAGGGTTCTGACAGTCCCTTGCCAAGTGTCTAGGCTGTGCATAGTTATAAAATATTATTTGTCCTCGGCCTCGACCCATACCTCCTCCTCTGAATCTGCCATGAGGATTGAAGTTTCCTTTTCCTAGGGAGTTGTATTGCAGAGTGTTTCCTTCTTGCTATAGTTTGCCTTGTATCTTGTATATGTCCCTTGAACTTTTGTGCATGAGATCATAAGCTCTACAATCCCTATCGTCATTCCCTACTGACTTACAGAATGTGCAATACAAATTTGTGGGTGTCTGAATGTATTTATGCATGTAATATAATTCACCATGGAGATGCCTGTTTCTGCATACTTCACACCAGGGTAATGTGACTTGCTTCAAAGGAATCGGAGCTCCCAGGGCTAGATATTCATGAAACAAGGGACAATTCTCCCTATCATGGCCTTCTGCTTTGAATCTGACACACCAGATGTCTTCCCTTGTCCTTATTCATGTCTTCAACCTGCAAAGACAAACTAGTTAGCTGACTCAAGATCTAGCTCATACCTGAGTTGGATTCTCCCATAGGGGCTGATTCGAGCTTCATGGTGATCTCCAATGCTTCTTCTTGTGAAGCAATCTTTTGCTGCATCAGAGGAACCCTGATGTGTGGTAACAGGGCAGCGATGAACCATTCTTTGATTTGTCATCTGGGATCTTAAAAGTTAACAGGCCTGTTAGGGTCTTGAATCTCTGATCAAACTCCCAAATGGGTTCTGGTACTTTCTGCTTGATCTCCTTCAGCTCTGTAATACATTGTGACTCCGACTTAGGTTTCTTAAACTCTGCAATCAATGCATTCTTGATCTCATTCAGTGGCTTAGGCTGTGCAAGTCCTTGGACAAGCTTCATGTACTAGCTCAGTGCACAATCCCTTAGCATAGTGCTAAACTGGGTTCTTTTAATAGCTTCGTCGGTGACATTTTTAATATTCCATACGGCCTCACAAAGAAACCAGTGCTGATCAGGGTCTTAAGATCCATCTCCTCTAAAGATAGGAAGCCTCATCTCATCCTCCATATATCTTCCTAGGTTTCCTGTCTGAGTATATGTTGAACTGCTAGTGATAGTGCTCTGAATGCTCTGGTGACTCTGATTACTTTGATTTCTTAGTGTTACTGAAACAACAGGAGGATTAAAAATACTCACTTTAGCAGTCTGCACAGTCCTTGAGGTTTATGGCCTGTCCCGACGAAGTTCTTCAACTTCCCCTTCCTCTGCTCTAGTGGGTTTCGAACGTTCTTCTTCTGTCAGATCTGCCTCTTCTCCACTGTAGAAACCCTCTTCTCCGTAGTTTTGCTTGAACAGGTTCTCAAGGTGAACCCCTCTGAATACTCTTCCATTGCGTGTATGTCCAGCTTCTCTGTCGCCGTCGCTATCTGATTTCTTGAACTTTATCCTCTTCAGATTCAACCAATCTACTATATCTTCAAGACGTTCTTTTCATATAACAACATCTTGATTCTCAACTTTAGAAAATGTAAAAATTTCCCTCTGGGTCCCTTGAAGAAGTATCTCTCATCTTGGCTATACGATTCTACTCTGTTAACAACAAACTCAGTGATATATCCTCGAATGGTGCTATTGAACCAATGATCTACTGCCCAGGATACAACGTTATCAACTTTCTTGACCTTCTAGATCAGTGCCAATGTCCAAACCACAGGGTGTCTGGATTTGATCTCGAACTAGGTATCTGCTAACCTAGCCAACCACTTGGACAACTCCTGATGGATTCCTTCAAAGAAGATCTTGTGTATGTCAGTGAATATGTATCTTTGTAGCCAATCTTCAATACTTAGCCTGGGGCTCTTGTTCTGGGCTTCAGTGAAGTCCCTCTCTTGTTCTTCTATCCACTTATGAATCTTTGTCTTCAATGGGAACCACCTTGACATTCCCCCATGAAGATTCCTATCTCAGAAACATAACCATTTGTTGGCACAGGGGTAGACCCAGGGTTCAACGCTACAAGAGTGCACCAACAAAGCCCTAGCTACTAGCCCTTTCGGCAGCACCTGCGAAGTAGATGCAGTCTCACTCGAAGTAGCTATGAGGGGGTTGCAGGACAGAGATGTCTACAACCAAGGGGAATATCAAGTGGATCTACCATAGGATAACACAACATACATATATCACTTATCCAGCTAGATCTACTTCACACAACTATAGATCTGACCTACCACAACAATGCAAAGAACAATATAACAATGACAAAGATCAAAGAATCAATCACACATTCAACACAAGATATATGTGGTTCACCCTCTCTCTAGGGCTACGTCCATAGAACTATGCTTATGATATATTAAGGTAAATCTTACAGTTCTTGTATGTGCTCTCTGTTAGCAGATCTTCTTCTTCTTCTCTCTTTCTCTCCCCTTCCTGCGCACCTAGCTGCAGGACTTTATCTTTGCACCCAAATGAAGATCTTACAATACTAAAAGGCTCTCTCACTCGACACTTCTCTCTCACAATACAATAATCTCTCAGATACAATATAAATAGATCAACAACAATATCATACCGACCCGACCCAGGTCCTCTTGACCTTTATTTATACATTACAATCACTCACCGACAGCCTTAGGTCGAAACCTAGGTGTTAAAACCCTAGATACTAAAACCCTAGGTGTCTAAAACCCTAGGTCAATTTGACCCGCGTTTTCCAAGCTTTTCCAGTCTGTCTTTCCTTCCTTCTCGCGCGGTGCTCCAAAGAATCCAACGATGGCTTTTCCGCTTGCTGTCTTGTCCATGATCCTTCTTCCTTGCTGATCTGTCATCCTTGATCTCCTCGTCCAATGACTTGCTTTTTCACACTTCGCTCCATATTTTCTACTCTTTTGCTCACTTCAACCTAGTGACAATCACTGTGTCTTTCGCGAAGTTCACATTTTACCTCTTCTTCCTTGATCTTTGCTTCCTTCCCTAGCAAAGGGCCAACAAGGCATCACAGTGTACTGAAAAGAACCCCATTCTGTTGCAAATGTAGTCTTATGTCGATATTCCTTAGTAGTTCTTATCTGGTGATAGCCTAAAAATCCATCTGTGAATGAATAAACCTCCTGTCCTCCTACATTATCTAGAACCTCATCAGTAAAAGGTGTAGGAAATGGATCATGTAAACATGCATCATTTAGCTTCCTTAGATCTACACAGATTCTGATCTCTCCCAATTTCTTATCCTGGACCACCATAGGGCTAATCCATTCAGATTCTTCAACAGGTTCTATGATTCCTGCTTCCAACGTTCTATCCAATTCAATCTTTACTTTCTGCTTATACTTGGGATTCAGTCTGTAAAGTCTCTGCTTGACAGGCCTTGCATCTACTCTCAAAGTAATCTTCATTTCTCCCATGGGCCCTTTAATGCCCTTCATGTCTGTGAACTTGGTTGGAAACAAGTCCTGATACTCATGCAATAGTTCTTTGATCTTACTAATAGTAGCATCATCCCAATAATCCCCAACATTTTCTAACTTAGGTGTTTTCTCTTCTCCAATATTAACTTTCTTGATTTTAATAGGCTTCCCAACACAAGGTAATTCAATCCCTAGCCCTTCTATGTCTCTTTGTCCTTCAATTTATGAAATGTTTACATTCCTAGGATCATCATCTTCATCAACATTAATATTATAACAACCCTATAACCGTTGAAGTGGCACAGTCCATTCATCTTCTTCTTGTTCAAGAGGGAGGTTAGATACCTCCTCAAAGACCTTCTTCCTTACAATTTGTAACACCTGATCTACTGTGGGGTACTGAATTTCAAATAAGAATGTAGCTATAAATTTCTGGGTCATACCATACCAATATGTAGTGGCTAAGCGTAGTTTTGCTTGAAGATACCAGTTGATAGGCATAGTGTCTAAGGTATTAACGAACTTATGTACCCACTGTTCTTTAGGAATGCTGCTCCAGGACTCCTCATAACTTCGCACATGGTCCTTAGGACAACTCTAACCTATGTATCGAACTTCACAACCTTTAGCTTGGTCTGAAGAGTGCACTGTCAATAAGGTGCGACATTGCACCCACTCTGTGATGTTCTTCTTGTGTCTTCCCTACCATCTAGATGGTGTTGCTTGCAAGGCTTCATCTAGTGCCAACAACCTCTGTTGTGCAAGTACAATTCCTTCAAATTCAAATATAAATGTCTCAAAATTATTCAAGCCATCAAATGTAGGAAGATTACTTACTTCTGTGCTAATCCGACAAACTGCCCTCGTCAATCTGGCACACCTCCGCGTAGAGACTTCATACATTCTATTCTGCCAATTATCCAATGCTTCTTCTGAATCTAACAAGCATGCACTTTCGCTTCACCAACTCAGATTTCCATTTGCTGTAGGATTAATGTAATCCTATTGTCCTACTGTCAATTTATAGATGTTCTCTAGCTCATAGGTGTGGTCTTCTTCTCTTATAGGTTCTGTGTATCTGCGACCTTCATCATGATCAAGAGGTGAAATTACCTTAAGGCCAACACCTTCAAATGTCATTCTTCTCTTTTTTAAGTCAACAATAGCCGAATTGTTGAAAGCCCAATCAATTCACAAAAATGCAGGATAGGGACAACTATTATCAACAATCTCAATCATTTTGAAATCTGCAAATGTCCTCACTTTGTCGATGTCCACAGGTACATGATCTAGTCTTCCAAAGGGGCCGATTGCCTGCTGATTATCCATCCCGAGCCTAATAGGAGAGTAAATAAATTTAGGTTTTCCCATTAGTTCTCAAGTCTACTTCGTCATAACATTTACTTCTGATCCCAGGTTGAGGACCACATAGTCCACGACGTAGTCTCCAATCTGAGCACTTAGGTGCAGTTCCTTGCTTGTCCTCCTTTTCCTAGATACTTGATTCATAGCTCTACTTAGCAGAGGATCTACTCTTCAAATTTCATACTGTTTGATCAGGTGTTGTAGGTCCTACACATCTCTTTCATCTTTAATCAAATTGATACAAGTATATAAGAAATCCATAATATTTCTTACCCCTTTTCCTTGTCTAGCTTGGGTAGACTATTCAAATGATAGAGGTATTTCACATTCCTTTACTTCTAGTTTTGCCCTAGATGAAGAAGTCTGTTCTCCTACAAATTCTCTCCTTGCTTCTTCAAAAGTGTGTTTTTCCTTCCTTGGGTCAAACAATGGAGCCTTATCTGAAGCTCTCATGATCCCTGATCCATCTGTAGTCTTTTCTGGAGTCACCCTATCTTCTCCTATGACAATGCCTCCTCTAATAACAACAACAACTATGGTTTCCTCATTGTGAGGTTCAACTTATATTAGTTGGACTTGCGGGTTTCCACCTCATCTTTCCTGAAGTTTAGCTAATAGTACTTGACAATCTTCAATGACATGGTTAAATGAATTACAATAGCTGGAAGTAGTACAAGGGTTCTGACAATCCCTTTCCAAATGAACCGAGTGGGCGTAGTTATAACAAATAATATGACCTTGACCTCGACCCATACCTCCTCCTCGTCCTCTTCCTTTGAATCCACCATGAGGGTTGAAGTTTCCTCTTCCTGGGGAATTGAACTAGGCATTACTTCTTTCTGACTATAATTCTCCTTGAATTCTATATGTATCCCTTGATCTTTCATGTAGGAGGTCATAAGCAATACAATCCTTCTCATCATGCCCCACAGATTTACAGAATGTGCAATAAATATTGGTGGGTGTCTGGACATATTTATTCATATAATAACATTCACTAGGGCGATGTCTAGTTCTACATACCTCGCACCACGGTAAAGTAGCCTGCTTCAAAGGGTTAGGGGCTCCAGAGGCCAAGTATTCATTAAATAAGGGACAATGCTCTTTGTCATGGCCCTCTAATTTACATCTGATACACCAAATATCTTCTCTTTTCTCTTTTCCTTGTCCTTCTTCATATCCTCAACCTGTAAAGATAAACTAGTTAATTGATTCAAAATCTGACTCATACCTAGACTGGATTCTCCTACAAGGGCTTCTTCTAGTTTCATGGAAATCTCCAGAGCTTCAACTTGCGAAGCGACCTTTTGTTGCATCAAAGGAACTCTAATGTGTGTCAGGAGGGCATCGATGAACCATTCCTTATGCTGTTCATCTGGGATCTAAAAAATTAAATGGCTTGTAAAGGTCTTAAACCTCTGATCAAATTCCCAGACAGGTTCAATCACCTTCTGTTTGATTTCCTTTAACTCTGTAATGCATTGCGAGTCTGACTTAGGCTTCTTGAACTCTGTACTCAATGTAGTCTTGATGTCATTCAGTGGTTTAGGTTGTACAACTCCTGAAACAAACTTCATATACCATCTTAATGCCCAATCCCTCAAGGTAGTACTAAACTGATCTCTCTTAATAGCTTCGTCGGTGACTTGCTTAATGCTCCATACAACTTCACATAAGAACCAGTGTTGGTCGGGATCCTCAGATCCATCTCCTCTGAAAATGGGTAAACTCATCTCGTCTGCCATAGATCTTCCTTGATTTCTTGACTGAGTATGTACTAAACTGCTTGTAACAATAATCTGAGTGCTTTGATTACTCTGGTTACTCTGGCTACTTAATGATGCTAAAACAATAGGAGGGGTAATGGTACTTACTTCGACAGTAGGCACATTCCCTGAAGTTTTTGTTTCTCCTCGACGAAGTTCTTTAGTGTCTACTTCCCTTGTCCTTGCAGACTCTGAATACTCTTCGTCTGATAGCTCTGCTTCTTCTCCATTGTAGAATTCCTCTTCTCCATAATTATGCTTAAACAGGTTTGCAAGAGGAACCTCTATGAATGATCTCCCACTGCACGTGTGTCCATCCTCTGTGCCACTGGCACAATCTGAATTCTTGAACATCAGCTTTGCTGTATCTTCAAGATATTCTTCTCACGCAATAACATCTTAATCTTGAGTTTCAGAAAGTGTGGGAACTTCCCTCTAGGTCCCTTAAAGAAATATCTCTCTGCTTGACTATATGATTCTATTCTGTCGATAGAAAACTCACTAATGTATCCTCCAATAGTGCTATGAAACCATATATCAACTGCTCTAGACACAACATTATTGAATCTCTTGATTTTCTTGATCAACGCCGCTATACAAACCACATGTGTCTAGGTCTGATCTCAAACTGAGTGTCTACTAATCTGGCTAGCCAATCGTATAACTCCTTATCAACTCCAGCAAAGAAAATCTCATGTATGTCAGTAAATATGTATCTCCCCAACCAATCTTTGGTACTAATACTAGGGTTCTTGTTCTAAGCTTCGATGAAGTACCTTTCTTGTTCTTCTATCCACTTCTGAATCTTTGTCTTCGATGGAAACCACTTGAAATTCCCTCAAGAAGATCCCGGTCCCGAAAACAGAACCATTTGTTGGCACATGGGGGTAGACCTAGGGTTCAAATCTAACAATGCACCAACAAGCCCTAACTACTGGCCCTTTCGGCAACACTTGCGAAGTAGATGAGGTCTCACCCGAAGTAGCAATAGGGGGGTTGCAGGACACAGGTGTCTACAACCAGAGGAAATGCAAAGTGGTTCCAGAACAACAATGCAATATATCCTAGAGATTATTTAACAGTCTTATACTTAGCTTCACGAAGTTAGCTTATACCTTCTATTTTTAATAGGGACAACATCCATGCAATAATAGTATAACAGATAGAAAATGACACAACATCAACCAGAAAGAACAACAAGATTTGCGTGGTTCACCCTCTCCCTAGGGATACCTCCATAGAATTGTGTTTCTTGATATAATAGATGAAAACATACAGTTCTATATGCACACTTAGCTACAGATCCTTCTCTCTCTCTTCCTCTCTATTTCCCCTCCCTGCGCACCCAACTGCAAGGTTGTTCTTCTCAACCAACTGAAGATCCATAGTACATAATGCTCTTACAACAAAATAGTTCTATCTCAATATCGCTCTCATAAAAAATAATAGTAACAACCCTCTCAACTCTTCTAGACCTTTATTTATACATTTCATGATTCTTAGACAACCTTAGACCAAAGCCAAGGTGTCAAAACCCTAGATGCCAAAACACTAGGTGCGGAAACCCACCTCTTAAAGGCTTTGCTAGCCTGTCCTTCCTTCTTCTTCACAAGGTGCTCCAAAGCACCTATTAGTGTCTGCTTCCACTTGTTGATCTGTCCACGATTCATCTTTCTTGCTGGTTTTTCTTCTTTGATCTTCTCCTTTAACGAATCACTTTTCCTTTACTTCACTCCTTCTTTTCTTCTTCTTTAACCACTTCGACCCCTCCTCGTTTTGTGTGTCTTTCGCGCACTTCATGCTTTGTCTTTCTTCATTAACACATAACCAAGGGCCAACATTACACACTGGGGGGAAACGAGGTGTTACATTCCCCTCCCCTTTAAAGGAACACCATCCTCGATGTTTTACCTTCCTCATAAATAACTTTATATAGTAAACAAAAATGGGTATTCCATTTTCATGGAATCCTCTAGTTCTGACATAGCCTAATCTGCTCCAAAGTGCTTCCACTACACATTGACCTACGTGATGGATCGGTTCCATAGCATTGTCTCCTTCCTGTCTAATATGCATTGAGGCTCTTGCTGGAATTATCCTTCAAGTTACACCTATATCATATTCCAATCAATAATGTGATTAGAATCATGGGCATATTTCTTAAGTAAGGATACATGGAATACATTATTTTCTTTAACAATAGCAGGTAAGGTAAGCATGTATGCCACTAGTTCCACTCTCCAAAAATTTGAATGGTCGACATTAGCGAGGTGGTAACTTAGCACATGTTCCTATTCTTAAAGAAATCCTTTTGGGATTAACCTAGATGTAAACATGGTCTCCCACTTTGAACTCCCTATGAGTTTGATTTTTGTTGACATAGCTATTTTCCCTATCCTATGTCGTTTTCAAGTTCTACTTGATCTTGGCCACTTCCCATTCCATTTCTTTCAGCATGTTTGTCCCAAGTGTAATCCAGTCCACTAGATTATCCTGGATGATTGGGATATTACATTTTATTCCATATAAGGTATCAAAGGGGTTCATTTTCAATGATTCCTAGTATCCATTATTATAGAAAAACTCCACCAAGGGTAAGTAATATTCCCACTCGGACGGGTGCATATTATACATTCTTAACATGTATTCCAACACTTTGTTTACTCTTTCTATTTTACCATATTTCTGAGGATGGTAAGCAGTTTTGAAAGCAAAATGTGTCCCAAAGCCTACAAATAAACCCTTAATTTTTTTTTAAGTAAATTTGGAATCTCAATTTGATATGATTGTCTTGGGCATGCCATGTAACCTAAAAATTTCTTTTATAAAAAATGTTGCAATGTAAATTGATTTGTAGGTGGATTTCATTGGAATGAAGTGAGCTACCTTGCTCGACTTATGCACCACTACCATGATTGTATCATGTTGCTTGGAGGTCCTTACCAATTGAATGATGAAGTCCATAGATATGACTTCGCACTTCCATTATGGAATTTGTAATGGTCGCAACAACCCTGCTAGATGCCTATGCTCAAACTTAGCCTATTGGCATTCCAAGAATTTAGTAAATGCAATCTGTAATATATTTCTTCATCCCAATCCAATAGTAAAACTTTCTCACAACTCTTATCATTTTTTTGATACCCTAGGTGACCTACATAAGGTCTCTTGTGGAACTCATTCATTATGAGATCCTACAACTTGGCTGGATTGGGTATGTACAATCTATCTTTATAGATCAACAACCCATCCTCCGTCAACTGATATCCTTCATATTTCTTTCTTCTTGACTCTTTCTCTAATCCTTCCTTTATTAACTTAAAGTTTTCATCATCTTCCACGGAATTTATGATCCTGTGTTTTATATCTGAATCGCATACACTAGCTACTGCTAGATGTACTGGTTGCATGCTCCGTCTAAGTGCATCAAACAATGGATTTTATTTTTCTTTAACATGTCGGATTTCAAAATCAAATTCACTATTGACAGCCATCCACCAAGACTATTTGACATTTGTATGGGGATGATAAAACACATATTTCATCCCATTGTGATATTTCATTAACACAAATTTTCTTTCAAGAAAATAGTGCCTCCACATATTCAAGACATCCACAATAGTTGGAAGCTCCATATCATGAGTAACATAGTGTTTCTCATGATCATTTAGTTTCCTCAATTCATAATTTATTACATGCCCTTCTTGCATGAGGACTTCACTGAGCCCTTTGTTGCAAGTATCCATAAAAAAAAAGTCCTTATCTGGATCTATAATATTCAAGATGAGTGCATTGGTCATAAGATAATTTAGTTGCAGGAAACTCACTTCAAGTTATGCTCACCATATAAATTTCACTCCCTTTTTCTATAATGAAGTGAAAAGATGAACAATCTTTGAAAATCATTGGTTGAACCTTCTGTAGTATCCAACCAATCCCATAAATCATCTCACTTCGGATACATTCCGAGGAGCAAGCCAATCCACGATTTCCTTAATTTTATCAGGGTCTACTACAACTCCTTCATCTGAGACCACATGACCCAAGTATTGGATCTATTTTTAAAAGAAGTTGCACTTGTTGTACTTAGCATATAACCGACGTTCTATCAATACCTATAGTACTAGCTTGAGGTTCTCCTCATGCTCTACCTTAGTCTTTGAATAGATCATGATATCATAAAAAAAAAGAGAAAAAACCTATCCAAATACCTATTGAGAATGGTTTTCATTAGGAAAGTAAATGTATTTGGTGCATTGGTAAGCCCAAAGGGAACCAGTACAAACTCATAGTGTCCATACCTTATTATGAATGCATTTTTATGGATTTCCTCATCCTTGATCTTGACCTGATGATATCCAAACCTCAAGTCTATCTTGTAGAATACTGTGGATCCTCTTAACCAATTGAAAATGTCATTTATCCTAGGTAATGGATATTTTTTTTGATGGTCATATTATTCAATTTTCTATAATCAATTCATAAACTGAGAGTATCGTCCTTCTTATTTATAAAAAAAGACGGTTCTCCCCATGGGGACACACTAGGTATGATATATACCTTGTCTAACATTTCTTTTATTTGTATTTTTCAGCTCCACCAATTCAAGTGTGCTCATTTTGTAAGGTACTCTAGACACGAGCACTGTTCCTAGCATAAGCTCTATGGAAAAATCAATATCCTTTTTGGGAGGAAATACTAGTATTTCCTCAAGGAATATATATATCTACTCATATATCACTTGATGGTATTCAATTTTCAATTTTTTATCCTCTGTTGAATCTAACACATGTATGGCATACATTGGACATCCCTTTCTGCAATTTATTTTCAGCTGTAATGCTGAAATTTGTCTTAGTGACACAGGTTTTTGTACGCCCTATAAGATCCTTTTATTTCCTTTATCATCTTCACATTCCAATTTATATTTATGTACTTCCAACCAGTACATACCAATCAAAATGTCATATGACCCCAAGGGTAGTATATTCAATGTTTCTTGTGTGTGTAGTGAAATATCCCTGATCCAGTTGATCTGGATATCTACTGTTGAACTAGTGTTTTGTCTCTCATATATGATACTCTGGGGGTTTTTGGATGCGTTTGAGTTAATTGTTTAACATGCTTGGTGATTTTCACATGTGTGTGTCATACAATTATGTTTAAGCAATATATACGATGCATGTGAAATAAGGAACAAACACCAGCTCAATAATATGTATTATGAGGAAAAAGCAAGAAATACAATGATCTGCTGGAAGTAGAGAAAATAATCATCAGCTAGATCTCATGGATCATCACTGGAATACAAAGAAACTAATACAAAATACCCGTGATCAGAAGATGAAGGTAGATCTGCGCATACATGGATAGATCGACAAAATGCAGTTCCGAAAACTCATGAAAACTTCCGCAAATATTGGAAAACTTCCGCAAATATTGGAAAACTCACCCTGGTGGCTATACTCGACAGAACGCATTGTAAAATTTCCCAAACTAAGTGCCCTGGTCTCTAGGATCCTCCTGGAAACTGTCAGACTAAAGATATGACCTCTGAAGCTTTGAATGTCATCCCGTGGGGGGTTGCACACCTCCTAGGCTCTGGGAGTGTGCCCTAGTGATTCCACCACCAAAATCCAATGATCTTGGTCTTGAAATGTATTCCCTAGCCTCCTCTGTAATGGGTCAGAAGGGTTTCCTATGATCTAATCTGGAAATCCTCCTGTAACCCAAAACATCCCTCCTCAAGAGCTGCACACTATCCGGCTCACTGATGCGCCCTGGTAGATTTGACCATCAGAATATGATGAATGGTGGCTCAAAAGAAGCACCCTAGCTGATCCTTAACTGGGTTAGAAGAAATCTGTAGGATAAACCCTAGTCTCATACATCTACACAAAACCCTCTCTCTGACCCTTGTGCCCTCATTGGTTGAGTTGCACAATCACTGCAATAGATATGAATCCTCTTGAACTAGCACAATGAAATACCCAGATGATATCTACGATAGGCTAGGCTGTGTCTTCCAACATCGAAACCGATATGTGTGGTGGTTTCCCCCAGAAATCCACAAAACAACAAAGAGGTCAATTTCCTCCTCTGGAAACTGTCTCAACATCAAATAATAACATAATGAAAAATTAGGTCAAATTCCTCCTTTTATACCTTTCCCGATCTAATTCTCCGTTGAAATCACTTAATATAGGTGCTTTTCCTCCTAAGGTGAGTGAGTAATTAATTAAGTCTCCCCCTCAACACCTTTTTCTTATATTTCTTTGTTGACTTTAGCTTAAGTGACTTTTCCTATGCTTTTTGGCTTAATTCATCGTTTAGCCACTAATTCACCCTTATTTCTCTTCTTGTTCCCTGTTTGTTCTTGACTATAGTCTAGGAGAAAAAATAGACTACTAAGTCACTCCCTGCTAGCCTACTCTTGGGAACGAGACATCATGAACCTCCCTTCCCGAGATTGATTTTCCTCAAGCAACATCAATCCTGTGTGCTGCAATATATGCTCTCCCTCCCACGTGGAATCCTCCACTGGAAATCCCCTCCATCTAACCAAGCACTCCCTAATGAAATTACTCCTCAATCTTCACTCTCTCTGCTCGAGCACCTCCTCCGTCACTAGCTCCAAATGACCCTCCTCATCCAGGGGTGGCAACTCCATTGAAACGTTGATCTGCTGTCCCACTACCTTTTTAAGGCAAGAAATGTGAAAGACGTTGTGGATCTTGTTACCCTTCGGTATATCTATCTCATATGCCACCTTGCCTACCCTCCCGATGACTCTGTATGGTCCATAAAACCTAGGCTTCATCTTCTCTTCCCCACTCCTCTTTAGGGAGGACTGTCTGTATGGTTGTAACCGCAGAAAAACCAAGTCCCCTACCTCAAAAATGTGCTCTATCCTCTGCCTATCTACATAGATATTTTGTTGGTTCTGAGATGCCTGTAAGTTCTCCTTCACTGCCCATAGGATCCTCTAACTCTCCTCAACCCAACCTCTGGCCCCTAGGACCCTTCTATCCCAAACACAATCTCCACAAAAGAGGGTGCATCATATCTATACAATGCTCTAAATGGTGACATTCGAATAGACATATGGTGAGTCATGTTGTAACAATACTCACCCATGTAAAACCATCTCACCCATGTGCATTGCTTCCCCCCCACATAGTTTCTCAGATAACCCTCCACCCATTTGTTCACAATATCTATCTGTTCATTTGTCTGTGGGTGGTAACTGGTACTTGTGGCTATTACTTGTGGCTATCTCTGTGCCCACCAACCGAAAGAGATCCTAGCAAAACACGTTGATGAAGCACCCATCTCTATCATTGAGTATCTGCCTCGGTAAATCGTGCAACTGTAAAACCTCTCTAAAAAATAGCTCCGCTACTTGTATGGCCTTGTAGTCCATGTGTATGGAAAATAAGTGTGCAAATTTGGTCAGTCTTTCGACCACCACAAATATACAGTCCCTGTTCTGCACTCGAGTAAGTTTTGTAATGAAATCCAAGAAATGCTCTCCCATTTTTTCTTCGGAATGGGTAGAGGATGAAGTAACCCCGCAGAGTGTGTCTTCTCAGACTTGTTTTCCTGACAAGTCGAGCACTCCCGGATGTGTTTCAATACATCATCCTTGAGACCCTTTCATGAGAATCTCTCCCTGATCTGCCTGTAGGTATTGAAGTACCCCTGATGCCCAGATGCAGGTGAATCGTGACATACCTTCATAATATTCCCTTTCAAGGTAGATTATGGAACCAAGTAGATCCGTTCCTTGTAGAAAATGACATCATCTAGTACCCGATATTTATCATCAACCACCTATCCATCCATCACCTCACAAGAAAATTTATTTTTGGAGTACTCCACCAACAAATGTGCCTTCTAGTATGTGCAAATATCCATCATCGAACACCCTTCTAGCCTCCTAGGCAAGGCATCTTCTACGACGTTCCTTTTTCCTTTAACATACTCAATGTAAAAATCAAAGGCTTGGATCTTCAAAACCCACTTCTGTTGTCTCTCACCGAGGTATTTTTGATCTAGGGAATACTTGAGACTATTTTGATCAGTCTTCACTACAAATATGCTACCAACCAGATACAACCTAAATTTGGTTAAGGAATGCATGATTGCCAACATTTACTTGACGTAAATTAAGTAGAGTCTCTCCGAATCATTGAGCTTCCTGCTCTCAAACACATTGGGATGGCCTCCCTGCATCAAAACTGCTCCAATCCCCACCCCTGATGCATCACACTCTAGGATAATGACCGAGAGAAATTCGGAAGGGATAGAACAAGGCATGTGCTCATAACCTCCTTCCTTTTCTCAAATGTCTGTTGTGACTCCTCCATCCAATGAAAATAACCCTTCTTGGTTAGATCTGTGAGTGGTGCTCCCAATTGTGAAAAGCCTCTAACAAACCGTCTGTAGTAACTGCATAACCCAAATAATCCCTTCATCTCCATGAAGTTCTTGGGTGTTGTCCAATCCAAAATGGACCTGATCATCTCATGATGAACATGTATTCCCTACTCACTGATGATATTCCCCAAGTACAATAGTTCTCTCATTCCAAACTCACATCTGGACTCCTTAATTCCCAAGACCTCCAAATGTTCCAAATGCTCATCCCACGTCCTGCTATAAATCAATATGTCATCTAAGAATACCAAAAGGTACTTCCTCAACTTCCCTATGAAGATGTGGTTCCTGCAAGACTGGAAAGTGGAAGGTGCATTGGTTAATATGAACGGCATGACCAAGAACTCAAAATGTCTGAAATGACATCATAACAATGTCTTCTCTATGTCCTGCTCCTTGATGTTGATCTAGTGATATCCTGACTGTAGATCAATCTTGGTGAAGAAAACTGCCCCATGTAACTCGTCCATCACCTCATCTAAGTGCATAATGGGGTACATCGTTTTCTTGTTGAGAACTATGTAATCAATGCACATCCTCAATGTGCCATCCTTCTTCGGTACCAAAACTACTGAAGAATAAAAAGGATTCATGCTAGGCCTGATGTGCCCCCTCACAAGAAATTATTTGATTGCTTTCTCAATCTTGTCCTTGAATATCTTGGGGTGCTTATAGGGCGCGTTGATCACCGGTGTAGCCCCTATCTTCCAACTCAATCGTATACCTCAATGAAAATTATACCTTCCATCTCCACCATTGAGGCTTGGTGGATTGCTTGTCGATTCTCGACAACTACATATATTTGAGGTACATTTCTGGATAGATTATCAACAATGGTAGCCTCCTGAACATTGTACACACTCTTATTATCATCCAACCTGTTAGCACCATGATTTTCATAGAAAAGGTTAGAGGTTTGTCAACAATTTGCAAAGTCATGCCTGTTGGCACCCATATTGTTTTTATACCTGGCGTCATCTAACATCTCCAAGGGTCAGTTTCAAAAGGAAGCTTATCATTTATTATTTCCATTTCCATTTGCACCTGCGCGTTACAAAATTTTCTATGCAATGCGCAGAGCGCTTCACCGTGCAAAGGATTCCATCATGCAGAGGATGTCATCGTGCAATGGATTTGTTCATGCAATGGATTTAATCATGCAGTGGGTTGTTGTGCATGGGATGCTGTCGTGCATAGGATGTTGTCGCGTAGAGGATGTCATCGTGCAGTGGATTTCATCGTGTAGTGGATGTTGTTTCACATAGGATGTTGTCGCGCAGAGGATGTCATCGCGCAATGGATTTTGTCAGAAAAAGGATTTTGTCGTGCAAAGGATTTTTTCGAGTAGAGGATGCTTTCGCACAGAGCATGCTTTCAGGCGGAGGATTTTCCTGTGCACAGGCTACCGGTCGCATTGGGCAAATGACTAGTTTAGTGGTCAACTTCAAGATCAATTTCTGACCAATTGGAGAGGAATTTTGAAATCCCCGAGAGGTTTTTGTCGAGGAGAAACAAAAAAATAAAAACCTCTCTTAGATTTTCAAAATGTATCACGGATTGGGAGATTCAAAGAAATATTTGATCCCTATTTTTCAGTTTTCATGATTTCCTGTCCGAGACATGTTTTTGCGACACGTATTCCGGCTAGATGGAAACGAATTTCAAGAAACTGAGAGACGTTTTTCTTTAAAACGAGCTTACCTACAAAAAATGTTCTCATATTTTACACAACTATTACAGTTTGAGAATTACAAGTAGAATTTTGAAGCCTATTTTTCATAATTTCGCCTCTTGAAAAGCAGGAAATCAGTTAAAACGTGTCATTGCTATTTGTAATGATTTCTATTTTGGGAAAGGGGTTGGAGTTCGAAGTGGTTATATGTAAAAGACCTATAGTGCTATATATTTCATGGTGCGAGAGTAGAGAGGGGTTGGTTGAAAAACTAGTGTAGACAGTGACTATTGAATGTAGTTTGAGCTTGATCGAAATTTAATGCAAAAGTCCTGAAGCTTTGATGAAAAGATTTTAATTGTAGCAGTTGGATGTATTGTTTCCTTTCTTTGCATACATACTTCCTATATTTTATTCATATCTATTTTTGTCTGAATAGGAATGTATTTTTGAACATGGGATTCGCTGTGCAGTGCCCTGAGATTCACGCCATTTAGACAAACCGTCTTTCCTCTAAATTAACTCTGAATTCATCCTCAACGGTGCTCCGAGTTGCTTCATGTGTTTTCCCCTCGCCACACACAATGATTTTAAACTGAAAACTATTGCTTACTTAGCCTTTATCATCTCAAGTTTAGTTACTGAGTCATTTGTTTCTATCATTTTCTTAAATCAACACCATTGCCCAATGGTACTTTATCTATTGCTTATCCTACCATCCCTTTAAAACAAAAATAAACTTTTCCTATTGCAGAATCTGACCTCTGTGCATTTATTGATGAAATATTTGAGTTACCAGTCATTAGACATATGAGAGAGCCCTCTCTGGTTGTATAGGTTAGAATACAATCTAAAGTTGGTTGAAATAGTTACCTCGGGGCTTTCTTTGAAACAACCCAAATAAATTACCAAGTGCTAACATTTTGGAGCCGTTGCTGGGGACGAATTAGAAAATTTTCCCTGGGAAAGAATGACATGGTTGAGTTATGAGGTCTGAGAGAAACAGACACTTAGGCACATATTGGTTGTATTTTTGCTCTGGCGACTCCACACATCAAAAAATCAGTTGAAGGTGATTCCACTGGCAGAATAATCTAGAGCTAAAGTTTTCATGGCGACTCCAATCAAGCTTCAAATGCGATTCAAAGACTCCACTGGAGAATGAGACCTGTTGACAGAGATATGGAAGGGAAGTATGGAAAAATCAGGTACTCGAGATTAAGTTTAGTCCAAGAAGTACTTTTATGTTTTATCAATATCTTCTTCTCCTTTCCTGAGTTTTTCAAAAGAATATTTCTTCACTTACTGCATTCAAATGAAGCCCAAAGATCTATCCTTGTCTATCTTCCATGGAAAACTATAGGTATACCTCCTTCTTGTATAACCGATATTCACAAAGCTCCTTCCTCTGAGCCATATGATGTTCATGATCATTCTCGTGAACTTAATGAAACCAAAGTTGAGCTTGTACCTTCTGTTCTTAATCCTGCACCCTCCAAGATTCAAGAAAGATACTGTCCTTTTAAATTGCCTTCCATCCTTCTTGAATTTCCTCTGAAACATTATAAGTACCTTCCTCAGTTCGATGGAGAGATTGATGGAAAGTCAGCTAAAAAACATATTCAGGTCTTTGAGAATTTCATAGACCTTTTTGAGATCGAACATGATGATGTGTCTATGAGGGCCTTTTCTCAGTCCTTACAAGGAGATGCCAAAACATGGTTCAGACATTTTCAACCTCAGTCGATTAGCTTGTGGGATGAATTGAGGGAAGATTTCCGTAGATTTTTGGGTGAGATAAAGTCATGGAATCTAATCCTTTTCGATTTTTATGCCATGAGAAGAATGAAAGATGAAACCATCTCAAATTTCACTCGGAGGTTTGCTAGTCTTTATTATAAAATGTCTAAAGAAGTCCAACCTCTTGAAGTTGCTGCCATGCTCCATTATGTAACAACCTTTCAATCAAACTTATCTTTTCTTCTGATGGAGAGGAAGTCTATGTCTTTGCAGAAAATGTTCAATAATGCTCAGGAAGTGGAAGACAATCTTCCAGGATGCCACAGGTTGAAAAATCAGAATTTAAAGAGTGTTGCAAATACAAAGAATGATGATCATCTTGAAGAACAAGCTACTTTCCTGAATTGCTTTGATACTAATTTAGCTTCTAATCCAACTCATGATAAGCACGTGGCTGATTATTTTATGTATTCATTTGTAGACAATCAAGAAAATGAATTTGCAAATCAGCTTGTTGAAGAGCAGGTTGATGTCCCAATCTTTTTCTTGTTAGATGACATTGCAGATATTGCTAATTTGCCTATATATGATGAATCTGAAAACAAGTATGTTCAACAATCCAAAGAAATTGAAAAATGTGCATATGAAAACAATGAAGGAAATGAAGAAATTTTTGAATTAGGTGAAAGAAATTTTCCATTGTGTTTTGCGTCTTTCAAATTGCTGAAGAAAAATGTTTATAATGTTTCAAATAAAAAATCCTCCAGGCATGATGTTGAATATGAAGAAAGCAATGGACTTGCAAATGAAAACTGTCTTCCATTATGTTTTTCTTCCTTTGAATTGTTGAAAGTAAATCATGAGATAACAGAGGAAGCAATGAAGTTTGATTGCATTCACAGTGACATTGTTTTACATGAGAAAATTGTTATCAGTGAAGAGGACCAACAACCTTCTCATACTTTTAATGACCCCGTTGTTGATTACATGGAAGGTTATTTCAGTTCAGATTTGCAGCATGTGATGAAATACCAACTTGGAAATAAATATGATGTTAAATCAACATCAGTGTTAGATATGGATTGCTTGCCACTAGGGCTTTCATTTCAGCCAACACTGTCTTCTGATTCAGAAGATTGTCATTTCCAGCAGTCTCAACATATTTTTCATCCTTTTTGTGGTAATCAACAGGTTGAATTACATGAAAACAAGGATGGAGTGGAAGGGGTGAAACATGATTGTTGTTTTATGTATGTTATGGAGGATCCATTTGCAGTTTTGTTGGAGGCGGAAAACAGTCCCAATGTTTTTAATTTTTTGAGATTTGAATTTATAGATAAATTTTTGAATGACTTATCAGTAAATAGGCTTTGGAGAAAACATGTGCAAAGGAGTCAAAAAGTGGATAAAGTGCTTGCATGGTTGCATTGGAATTTTGATTTCACTTGATTGGCATCTTTTCATCAGTTAGGGTAGGTAGGAGTGTGAATAATCTCAGTACTACGAGCATTTCTTTTAGCAATATGCAATTTTCATTTTCAGCTTAGTTTCAGATTTCAGTTTGGAGCATAGACAAATTTAGGTTTTCAGCGGATGTAGGTTACAAGTTACATTTGGAAAGTTGAGTTTGGGACCATCCCAATGGATAGGTTCCTGGTCTACTGTTCTTTTCTACCTCACAGGGAGGATAACATCCCCGTTGGAGCCAGCTGTTAGCACCATGATTTTCATAGCTAAGGTTAGAGGTTTGTCAACACTTTGAAAATTCATGCCTATTAGCACCCATATTGTTTTTATACCTGGAGTCATCTAACATCTCCAAGGTTCAATTTTAAAAGGAGGATTATCATTTATTATTTCCATTTTCATTTTCAACTGCGCTGCGCAGAGCGCTTCACCGCGCAAAGGATTTTGTCGCGTAGAGGATGTCATCGCACAGTGAATTTCTTTGCGCAATGTATTTCATCGTGCAGTGGGCTATCGTGCATGGGATTCTATCATGCATAGGATGTTGTCGCACAGAGGATGTCATCGAGCAATGGATTTCGTAGTGCAGTGGATTTCGTTGCGCAGTGGATGCTGTTGCACATAGGATGTTGTCGTGCAAAGGATGTCATCGTGTAGTGGATTTCGCCAGACAAAGGATTCTATTGCACAAAGGATTTTTTCGCATAGAGGATTCTTTCGCGCAGAGCATGCTTTCGTGCAAAGGATTTTCCTATGCACATGCTACAGGTCACACTGCGCAAATGACTGGTTTAGTGGTCAACGTCAAGATCAATTTTTGACCAACTGGAGAGGAATTTTGAAAATCCCTGAGAGGTTCGTTTCTAGGAGAAACCAAAAAATAAAAACCTCTCTCATATTTTCAAAATGTGTCACAGATTGGGATATTCGAAGGATTATTTGATCCTTATTTTCTAGTTTCCATGATTTCCCGTCTGAGACATGTTTTTGCGACACGTATTCCAGCCAGCTGGAGACAAGTTTTAAGAAACCGAGAGAGGTTTTTCTTTAAAATGAGCTTACCTACAAAAATCGTTCTCATATTTTACACTTCTATTATAGTTTGAGAATTACATGTGGCATTTTGAATCCTATTTTTCATAATTTTGCCTCCTGAAAAGCAGGAAATTAGTTAAAATGTGTCATTGTTGTTTGTAACAGTTTCTATTTTGGGAAAGGGTTTGGAGTTCAAAGTAGTGAGATGTAAAGGAACTATAGTGCTATATATTTCATGGTACGAGAGTAGAGAGGGTTTGGTTGGAAAACTAGTGTAGACAGTGACTATTGAATATAGTTTGAGCTCGATCGAAATTTAATGCAAAAGTCCTGAAGCTTTGATGAAAAGATTCTAATTGTAGTAGTTGGATGTATTGTTTCCTTTCTTTGCATACGTACTTCATGTATTCTTTATTCATATCTATTTCTGTCTGAATAAGAACGTATTTTCAAACCTGGGATTCGCTGAGCAGCGCCCTGGGATTCGTTGCACAACGCCCTGGGATTCACTACATTTAGACAAACAGTCTTTCCTCTAAGTTAACTCTGAATTCAACCCCAACGGTGCTCCGAGTTGCTTCATGTGTTTTCCCCTCGCCCCACACAACGATTTTAAACTGAAAACTGTTGCTTACTTAGCCTTTATCCTCTTAAGTTTAGTTACTGAGTCATTTGTTTCTATCATTTTATTAAATTGACTCCATTTCCCAATGGTACTTTCTCTCTTGCTTGTCCTACCATCCTTTTAAAACAAAAATAAACTTTTCCTATTGCATAATATGACCTCTGTGCATTTATTGATGAAATATTTGAGTTACCAATCAGTAGACATATGATAGATCCCTCTCTGGTTGTATAGATCAGAATACAATCTAAAGTTGGTTGAAACAGTTACCTCGGGGATTTCTTTGATACAACCCAAAGAAATTACCGAGTGCTAAAATTTTGGCGCCGTTGCTGGGGACAAAATTGAAAATTTGCCTTGGGAAAGAATGACATGGTTGAGTTCTGAGGTCTGAGAGCAACAGACACTTAGGCACATATTGATTGTATTTCTTCTCTGACGACTCCACACATTAGAAAATCAGTTGAAGGTGATTCCACTGGCAGAAGAATCCAGAGCTAAAGTTTTCATGGTGACTCCAATCAAGCTTCAAATGCGATTCAAAGACTCCACTGGAGAATGTGACTTGTTGAAAGAGATATGGAAGGGCAATATGGAAAAATCAGGTACTCGAGCTTAAGTTTATTCCAAGAAGTAATTTTCTATTTTATCAATATCTTCTTGTCCTTTCCTGAGTTTTTCAAAATAATATTTCTTCATTTACTGCATTCAAATGAAGCCCAAATATCTACCCTTGTATATCCTCCATGGAAAAATGTAGGTATAGCTCCTTCTTGTATAACCGATATTCACCAAGCTCCTTCCTTTGAGCCATATGATGTTCATGGTCATTATTGTGAACTTAATGAAACCAAAGTTGAGCTTGTACCTTCTGTTCTTAATCCTAGACCCTTCAAGATTTAAGAAAGATACAGTCCTCTTAAATTTCCTTCCATCCTTCATGAATTTCCTCTGAAACATTATAAGTACCTTCCTTGGTTCAATGGAGAGCTTGATGGAAAGTCAGCTGAAAAACATATTCGGGTCTTTGAGCATTTCATAGACCTTTTTGAGATCGAACATGATGATGTGTCTA
>JASDQU010209509.1:6470-22946 GCA_032191745.1 Picea mariana
TTCACCATTAAAACTCAAAAACACAGTTTTTATATAATCTGGCAATGAAAAATGGCAAAACAGAGTAAAATCGTGTTTATCTCCAATACACTGGTTCTTCTACTGCTTAACTTTTTTTCTGACCACCACGGTGGTGTTTATAATATTTACAGACCAAGTGGTCGACCACTGGAGGGTCGAACCACTTCTAAAAATGGAAAATTACATTAATGGTGCCCTAACTGCCGAAACAGAGAGAGCCAACAATCGCCCTGCTCAACAACCTAAACTGAGTTGTCAAGAGTTCAGTAGCTGGAGGGGGCAAGCATGAGCAAAACCCATGTTCCTAATTCTCCCACCACTGGCCGCCAATACCATAACTACCAAATTGCCCACCTTTTTTGTGCAGGACGCGGTGCTGGATGGAGTGTCGGACCGAGTACGGATCGAGTACTAGATGGAGTGCTGGACTAAGTGCCGGAAGCAGAAACATGATGCGATTTTTCCCTATAACACCAAAAAACATGAATTATATCCTTGGAAACATAAAAGTGTGATGAATTATACTCAATATTGACATCAAATACAAATCATACATACCTCGTGTAGATCATACCATTTTGGCACAAAATTCTTCAAAAAGCTTCTCCAAAACATGAAAAACACATATATACATTCAACAAAAGTGTCTAATGACTGTCATAAAACTGATCATATCTTGGGCCCAATAGCTATGCTATAGGCATGTACATAAAACCACTAGGAAATCATTACATGATGTCTGTAATTAACAAATGAAGATGACATTACATTCCATTCCCCATCAAAAGGGTGAATATCATGGTTTATCAAAACCACGGGCTCAAAATGGTGATTCAGTGAAAAAGGTGGATGGCCACTGAGATCCATCTAGATCAAGCATGTATTTAAAGCTCATTATGAGTCTTATCTCCTAGTATGCCTCGACATTGTTCCACTGACAACCTATAACATCTCAAGGGACAAGATATGAAATGACACTGTTTCCATGGAACGAAATTTGAAGACATATTTTTCGGAGGATGCGACATTGCAAGCTCTGATACTCAAAGGTGAATGAGTTTTAGGCACCTGGCTATTGATTATTTCACTTGGAGAGTCCACAGAGAAAATATCTAGTGTCTAACTATAGATACACTAGAAGTAACCCAGATTATGTGCGTACTCCAGTATACTTAGATCCAGAGAAGCTCATGACGTGAAGGAATCTGAGAGAATGTCAAATCTCTCCATCTTTAGGTAACTCTGTTTTGGAAACATTTCCTTATGTTGTTCGTAGAGGTAGCTAATATTTTGAATTAATTGATATACTTATTGATTCTATTGTTGAAACCAATCTACCTACTGAACCCCTAATAAATATACAGAATTATCCCCTAGGATTCTATCAAGAAGTAAGCTCTTTTCTCAAACCCTTTCTGAAAAAGCCATGTTAACCCTCCATCTGTTGAAGCCCATAAACGTATCCTGCAAATTCTTATGGATAACCTTAGAGGAGGAAAAGATGGAGGAAATCAACCTCCCCCACCACCTTTAAACCCTTAGGTCACTACCATATTTGTCCCATTGAGTCTCATTGTGAATGTTCTGAAAACATTTTAAATCTCTTTCCCAAATACAATGATGAACTAGCTCTATCTACTAAAGGACATGTAGTGGCCTTCTAGGATTTTACTAATAACCTGTTCATGGAGCATGACGATGTCTTCATGAGACTTTTTTCTCAAACCTTGGAGGGATATGTCTGAAAATGGTTCTGAGAGCTTCCTATAGCCTCAATAGATAGCTGGTAGGCTCCCGAGTATGCATTTATGAAACAATGGGGGGGGGAAGAGAGACATCCTATGTTACTTGACTAGTTTGGATCTCTCAAGAAGAAATAAAATGAGTTTGTTGTTGACTTAATCAAAGGTTTAACAAAATGTGTAACAATATCCCTAGATACATAAATCCCTTGCAACAAGCGACTAAAGTTATAGATGTTGGAGCCTTCTGTGTAGATTTTTCCATGGTATTAAGAGAAGGAAGGGATACAATTTTGTTGATAATGCAATAGATATTTAATGGAATATGATTGCATCAGGAAAAATGATGCAAAAAAACAGATCAGTTAGAAAGAAAAAAGGTTAAATAAGATTGTGGTCCTTCAGATCTAGTCAAAGATTCTCATAAAGCTCGAATGAATGAGATGTATAGACTGATAATAAATTTGATAAATAAGACATCCATATTTTAACTGGAGAATTGTAATGCAAATAAATTCCCTCAAGAAGGAGGGATAAGGATCCCTAACCAGTTCATAATTCCTTTCAATCCTCAACTCATGAGGAGAGAAAGAAGAAATGAGGAACAACCTATCCAACCTCCTGTAAGAACTAATAATAAAAATAACATGGTGGAGGAAGAAATGAATGAAGGATATTCTGAAAATCTAGAAGAAGTACACCTATTACAAGAGGAAAGAAATGCCATGCATCTAACTCAAGATGATTAAGAAGATTCCCTCAACACTAGGAAATAAATCCCCAAAGGTGAATCTAACAAAGAAGTATTGTCCTATGTTTAGTACATGATGCTTGTCAATGCATTACAGGCTGATATGCATATGAAATAGGACCTCAGACCTAGGCAAAAAGTATCAGATCAAGATAGTCAAACCCAACTTAAAAATATTAGCCCAAGTATTTCTATGGATAAATTCAAAGAACTAAATAATACTCCCAAGACTAAAGAAGCTGGCGAGTCTTCAAATATAGAGAGATAGCTTAAGGAACTTGAGGAATCGGTTCCACCTTTCAACATTGAGAAAGAAATTTAAAAAACTCAAGATTTTTGTCCCACTAATGGAGTTGGATAGAAATCCTTCATACCACAAGCAAATTGAGAAAGTGATACAAGTAAAAGGACAAAAATGTCATCCTAATACTGTGAATATGCAAGATGAGTCCCCCACTATAGTTTTTGGTCCTCACATAGATGATAAGGAAGAGTCTGTTGCACCTTTCTATGTGACATTAAACATCCATGACAATATGTTGCACAATTGTATTCTGGATTCTCGAGCATCACATAACCTTATGCCCAAAGTAGTTATAGAAAAGTTGGGGCTAGAAATAACTTGAGAATATTATGATTTGTATTCTTTTGAGGCCAGAAAGGTAAAATGAGATGGGATTATCAAAGATATGGTAGTCACCTTAGCTCAACTTCTTGTTAAAAGAATAATGATGGATGTGGTGGTGGTTGATGTACCTGCTAACTATGTGATGATGTTATCTAGAACATGGGAAAGAAACGTGGGTGGTACAATGCATATGGAAATGACTTATGCTATTATACTAGTCTTTGGAGGAGAGAATAAGAGATTATTCAGAGAGAAAAAGATTACCAATGTGTTTAGTGATCAAAACAATCGTGTAAATCATCCCATATATGTTTTTGATGAAAACTTGGGCTGTTGTATCCTCGCAGTCAATGAGGACTACAAAGATACCTTAACCCTCGCAAACCCTATTTTAATCCCTTCAAAGAAACAAATGGCATATGGAAGTTGTATTTTGATGGGGCATATTCAAAGGAGGGAGTGGGAGCTAGAGTAGTAGTCATTTACCCTAAAAAAGAAGAAACGCATTTGTCCTACAAGCTAAATATTGAGGCCACTAACAATGTAGTTGAATATGAGGCCATGATTCTCGACTTGGGGGTGTTGATGTTTGAATCGGTTAATATTGAAACAACAACCTCATGAGGATGAAATCCCCCTTTGTTTTTATAGAGGTGGTACTCATCTTTAAATTTGTAAAGATTTATCTTGAAAATTCTTCAGGAAAAATATAAATGTAGGAGAATGTTAATAAACAAACTCCAAATATTTATTACTCAAATAAATAAATAAATAAATTTTGAATGATACAAATATAAATAGATCAAAATTTCCTGATAAAGGGGCCAATAAACCACTCACAAAATATTGTTGCAGAAATAAGAAAATTATAACACAAATCTCACATCTATTACAATATTAATTTTTTTTTATCACATTCTTGGAAAGGAAAGCATATGGCCCAAATTAAAGAGAACTTTAAAAGAGTCTTTCTATTAAAATCAAAATAATATTTTGATAGTTTGAATTCAAATACATTTTATTCAAATGATCAGAGTTCAAAGATACAATTAAAATTAACCCTGAAGTAGTTCTCTTGGATTTCTCAAAAAACAAATTTCCTTAAAAGTCTTATACAAATAAAAGAATTTGTCTTACTGATGCAGACCCCCTATCCATCCTAAGGGTTGTGTGACCTCTTGGTTGGGATATTTGATTCTGGAACCAGAACGACTCTCCTGGTTCCGAGCTGGAACCTCTATCTCCAAATCCACAGGTCCTTCTCTGTGTTTTTCTTGTGCAACCAAGCACTAGGATCACGTGCCCCACTCCTCATGACCATAGGAACAACCATGTCTTAACACGAAAGGTGCGTTGTGTTTCAGGGTTCTGATACAATGTTCCCCTGACACAGACCCCTCTAATTCTCGAAACTCGATGGGATAATCGGAGGTTGGATCCTCCCTCTCCTCTGTCTATGTGACCACGCGCCCATGACCACCAACTTCACCACAATGTGCACCAAGCTCCTCCAAGTCCTAAACGCCGAAAGCATGGCAGCATGAGATCTATGAATTAGGTCACCCATTGGCCAATGGCTATGATCATATTGGTGTTTATCATTTCATGACTTCACCCTGCATGAAGTTCGTTCGCTCCTCCACCCGGTCACCAGAANTCCGAAGGTCACGATCGATATCGCGATTTCATGATTTAGGGTTTTGGGATTCAAGGACCTCTGTCCTCCCGACTCTCAATATCTGATATCACAAAATGGACCAACGGTCCAGATCTATTTTGGATCGATGGTTCTTATCCCTCCTGAGCTCTGAGAGATGAAAGGCTCTCATCATTATCCTCCTCACAGCCTCACTTGATCTAACGACTAGAGGGGTATCAGTGTTCCTCCTAGAAACTCTCCACCATCTGTTCAGGTCTTCGTGGGTTTTCCCTCCTAGTCATATGAAACATTAAATTTTGTGCACTTATCTCAAATCAGGTGACTACTGACTCTCCACTATGATCCAACAGTCAATAATGCATTCATTTCCTTCTAATATTTTAATCTCACAAACTTAGAAGATTTTCTAAGTTCTCGAAGGTTTCGACCCTCGCTTCCCTAGGAAATGGGTTCCTGGATCTCGATGACACTTATCCGAAGTGTTATTCCTCTTGAGCTTCATCTAGAGAAGACTTCGATTTCCCACACACTCTTTGCATCTAAGGGATCTCGATAACTCAGATCCAAGGGATTTATCATAGAGAAATTCCTCCTGATATCCTTGCGTTCCCTTCTGGCTTGATGCACACCTTCCAGAGCTTCAACAAAGAGAAACAATTGAAATTGGAAAAAATAACACTCATAGTTCCATTATTTCCCATGGAGATTCACTGACTTACTCATAAAAACAAAAATGACAAGAAATTAAAATGAAAACACAGATCACACAGCATGTATTTGGATCAATTTTTCTTCTGTTATATTCACAAGTGCCAAAATGACTACAAAATACATTGAAATTACAACAACTAAAAAACTAGCATCTCCTGCTAACTCACAGTTCTCTCTTCCCACTACTTTCCCTCTATTTTTCATCTCTCCCCATCTGGGTGTACAAACTTCTACTTAAATCAAAAATATTTCTAGGGTTTCCCTGGATACTTGTCTATTCTAAAATTCATCCTACGCTATTTTAGATCAGTCGCATTCCAGAGCTGTAATGGAAACTCTTTATCCGTTTGCAATTTTCAAAACATGCCTCAAAGGGTAAATTTTGGCATTGGTTCAAGCGTGCCTCCAAAGGTAAATTTTGGCACTGAGTTAAGACGAATTTCAAAATCGACTACAATTTCCAACATTGAAGTTATGGAAGAACTCTCACATGTTGACTGGTCCCGTCTCTGCGCGCTTGCCAACGATGCTCCTGCATCATACTCCCCTTGAAAAAAATTCATGGAATCCTGTGAATGAGCTCCTCTACTGATTTCCCCTACTTCTGGATAGCCAATTTGTTTTCCCAACTGGCATATTTCTTTTCCCAACAAATTGGGAAATATGACATAGAAGGATCAAAAGATCAAGGAAAGATTCAGTGGGAGAAACAGATGCCTGTGGCAGAAAATCCCCAGATGGAGAAAATTGTGGATCAAAGGATTGGCAAGAAGACCAGAAGGAAGACCTATTGGGAAAACAAATATTTCATATTTCCTGTAAGAGTACAGGTATGAAACATTGAATATGGGCGATATTCCCATGCCATCTAGCAGCTCAATCTCACAGGCTTTTGCATCAAATTTCCTCAAGATATTACATGGTCCTATCTTCTTCATTTCTAACTTGTTATATGTTCCCCTAGATAACCTTTACTTCCTGAGATGTGCCAAAAAATGATCTCCTACTTCAAATTGAAGCTCCTTTCCATGTTGATCAGCTCTGTGCTTGTATTTCTGGTTAGAAATTTGCAGTTGTCCTTTGATATGGATATGGAGTTTCTGCATTTCAGCAGCAAAATCTTCAGCTCCAGTGCTTCTGATCTCTCCCTGTTCCAAGTCTCTCAAATTAGATACTCCCATTGGTTGCATTCCATATAGTATTTGGAATGGGCTCCTTCCAGTGCTCCTATTTGGTGAATCATTGTATGCAAATTCTTCTTGTGGAAGAGTATGATCTCACTGATTATGATGTTCAGTAACCAGACTCCTTAATAAATTCCCCAAACTTCTATTTACCACTTCAGTCTGCCCATCTGTCTGAGGGTGATAAGATGAGCTAAAGGAAAAGTCTGTCCCCATCTTCTTCCACAATGTCCTCCAAAAGTGACCAACAAATTTTGTGTCTCTGTCTAAGACAATGCTCCTGGGTAGGCTGTGAAGTCTCACAACTTCTTTGAAAAATAGATTTGCAACATGTGTTGCATCACTGGTCTTCTAGCATGGGATGAAATGTGCAATCTTTGAAAATCTATCCACCACCATAAATATGGAATTGAATTCCCTTCGTTTTCTTGGCAACCCCAACACAAAATCCATGCTTATTGCATCCCAAGGCTTCTCTGGTATTGGCAATGGTTGATACAATCCAGTTTTCTATCTTTTCCCCTTTGCATGTTGGCATATTCTACATCTGTTCACAAATTTTATCACCTTTGTTCTCATACCTTGCCAATAGTATGAACTGCTCAACTGTGCAATCGTTTTATCATGGCCGAAGTGTCCAACCAATCCTCCACTGTGCTTCTCCTTTAGAATATTATCCCTCATTGAGCATTTTGGTATGCACAATTGATTTCTTCTGAACAACAGTCCTTTCTAAATCATGTACTCTATCCATTGACTTCTGTCTCCCAACACAGGGTTTGTACGTGCTTCATATGCTTCCTTGAAGTCTGTATCATCACAATACATATCCTTAAGGTGTTCAAACCCCAAGGTCTTCACCTGGAATTCCTGCAGAATTAAACATCTCCTGCTTAACGAATCAACAACCTTGTTAGCATTCCCAGCAATATGTTTTATGACAAAAGTAAAATTTTTCTTTAACTCAACCCATTTTTCATGCCTCTGATTCAGTTTTTCTTGTCTGGTTATGAATTTTAAAGCTTGGTTATCACTATACAAGACAAATTCTTGTGGGACAAGATAATGCCTCCATTTATTCAAGGCTTGAATTATGGCATAAAACTCCTTGTCATATGTGGATTATTTCCTCTTAGTTTCATTCATCTTCTCACTGCAATAGGCAACAGGTCTATTATCCTACCTCAAAAATGCTCCTTTTGCGACTCCACTTGCGTCACATCTTACCTAAAATGTATTTTCAAAATTCAGCAAGACCAAAATTGGTCGTTATGTTGTCTTCTACTTTAGTATATTGAAGCTCCTTTCAGCCTCCTCTGTCCATTTGAATGACTTGTTCCTTTTTTTTATTGTATCCATCATTGGTGCACAAATCCCACTGAAGTCTCTAATGAACTTCCTATAGAAACTCTCCAATCCATGGAATCTCCTTACTTCAAACATGCTCCTTGGTGACGACCATTCTCTGATCACTTTCACTGTCTCTGTATCCATCTTCAGTTCATTCGAATAGATCGCAAAACCCAAATAAATGAGTTATGTCTTCATAAAAGAGGACTTCTTTAGATTGATCAACATCTTCTCCTGCTGTAGCCTCCTCATTACTAGCGTTAGGTGCCTCAAATGCTCCTCTTTAGTCCTTCTAAAGATCAATATATCGTCCAAATATACAACTACGAATTTTCCAATGAAATCTTTCATAATTTCATTCATCAGTCTCATAAAAGTGCTTGGGGAATTTGTTAATCCAAATGGCATAACCAGCCACTCATACAGACCTTCGTTTGTATTAAAGGTTGTTTTCCATTCATCACCTTCTCTCATCTTGATCTGGTGATATCCACTTTTCAGATCTATCTTAGAAAATAAATTTTCTCCACTTAAGCAATCCATTAAATCATCCAGTCTCGGTAAAGGAAATTTGTAGCTGATGGTGATCTTGTTGATGGCTCTCGAGTCTATGCACATTCTCCATCCTCCATATTTCTTTGGGCTCAACACAGTTGGTACTACGCATGGGCTCAAACTCTCTCTGACCAAACCCTTGTCTAGCAACTCTTGGACTTGGTTCTTCACATATTCATTCTCTCGAGGTGTCAATCTGTATGCTTCTTTGTTCGAAAGACTTGATCCTGGTATCAAGTTGATATGATGACTGATACTCCTTATGGGTGGTAATGAGTTTGGCAGCTCATCCACCACTATATCAACAAAATTATCCAGCAACTCCTAAACTTCTTCAGGCAAATCATCCATTGATGTACTCGTAAGGATGACTTTGGGATTCCTCACCACAACAAACTGTATCTCTTGTTCTTCCTTGAATTCCTTCAAGAGTTCCTTCCCACTCATGAGAAGTATGCTTGTGATGGCTTCCTCTTTTACTCTCTTCTCCTCCATTGGCAACAACATATGCATCCTACCATTCTTCTCCAATGTGTATGTGTTTTTCCTCCCATCATGAATGAGATTTCTGTCAAACTGTCATGGCCTTCCCAACAAAATATGGAATACATCCATGGGAATTACATCACACAGGATTTCATATTTATAACCTCCTATTTTAATTTCAACTAGGCATTGTTTAGTAATCGTTAGCTGGTGTCCTTTTTGCAACCATGAGACCTTGTATGGATTTGGGTGTGCAGTTGTCTTCAACTCCAATTTCTCCACCATCTCTGTGGATACTAGGTTGTCGGTGCTCCCACTTTCAACAATCACCTTTTATACTTTGTCCTTAGTCTTGCAAGTTGTCCTGAACAGACTGTTTCTATGCACTAGCTTTTCAATTTCTGCCTCTGGTTTTAAGAGAATTTTTCTCAACATTAGGGATGATCCATCCTCTGCTCCTTCTACTTCAACATCTCTTCATTGTGCTTCTAATATGTGAGCTTATCCTCCTTCCTTGTTCTTCTCGGGACATTCCCAAGACATGTGTCCTATCTTTCCACAGGTATAACATCTTACTCCTCCTCTACCTCTTCCTCTAGAAGAGTTTCTTCCACCACCCTATCTCTCCTAGGAACTTCCTCCTCTTTCCAAGTGACTATGTGGTTTCTTAACCTCATCCTTATATTGATGTGTTATTTCAGGGTGAAACCCCTTTCACTCTCTTGGGGCCAAGCTTTTACCTCTTCCTCACTGGTTCTATTTTCTGGCCAACTTCTCCTCTGCCTTCAGTGAAAACTGATAAGCATCTTCCACGGTCCTGACTGACATCATGTTGAGCTCGTCTTGGATTTCATATCTCAATCTATTTATATATCTAGAAACCTTTTATTCATCTCTCTCCCTTTGTCCAGTCCTGATGTTTAGCCAGTAGAACTCCTCAATGTACTCCTTAACTATCATCCCTTTCTGCCTCAGGTTCTACGTCTTCCTAAATAGATTTATCTGATAACCTTTGGGCATGATTTTAGCCTTCAGTTTGGCTACCATTATGTCCCAAATATTTATCCTCTATTTTCCTTTACTTCTCCTCTCAACCTACAGTTCATCCCACCACAGTGTTGCATGCCCTTTTAGTCTGGTGACTGCTTACTTCACCTTCTTCTTCTCATCGACATCCTCATAGTCAAAGTGTCTTTCCATGGATCTTATCCAATCCAACAGTTCTTCATCATATAAATTCCCCTCATACATGGGAACCTCTATATTATCTCTTCCTCCCAATTTGGCAACTTCCCTCAACAAACCCTCTTTTTCAACATTCTCTCCCGCAGCTTCTTCAACCTCAACCTCTTCACTTTCTGCTTCACTGACATCTCCAGCGTCAGGTGATATCCTTTGCGCTACTTCCATCACTTCCAATCTGGCGCAAAGTTCTTGCATCTCCCTCTCTACATCACGGTTGGATAAAGGTGGCTCTCATCTTCTTGGTGGCATTATGTTGACTGCTCATCACACACAGAGTACAGCTTCAAGTTCTCTGTCTCTTCCTTTTCTCTTTCTATTTCACCTGAATTATATAGACGAAGAATGATCAACTATGATACCACCTAATGTAGACCCCCTGTTGGTGCATCAATATGTTCAATGTATATCTCACACTCATTTAAATGTCAATTCGAGATTTGTAATCGAAAGATTCATTACACCATATGTGCTAAGAACAAGTAACCTACCTAACTCTGTTGCATATAGGAAATAACATAAAAATCCTATTTCTAATATTTCTAAATACTCCAAAATATTCTTTGAACCTAGTAGAGAAAACTAATAATGAAACTTAAATAATCAGTCAATCAAAGAGACATAATCCTAGAGAAACAAGTATGTTCATTTCAGGCGCTTGAATTGGAAAGATGAACTTTAAGAAACTTGTCTCCTGTAACAATTAAAACAATTAATTCCAACCATTCTCAAAACAAAATCCAAATTCAACCTCATGTAATTCAATCAAACCAGCATAAGGGAGGTTTGGTATCATTGAAATACTTTATTACAGCACATGAAGATGAAATACAAAGTCTCCTGGTCCCTTGCGATACTAGGTCTATTACAATCATGAACTCAAAATATCAGTCTCACACTTCAAATTAGGAAACAACTACCTTCAACATATGAGAATGAAATGCCTATTTGATCTAACACTTGATTATTCACATCATTCCAAAAATGATTAACTCAATTCTCAATCCAAAAAATGGAATAAAGATCAATCACAGACACACTATTGTAAACTATCCACACAAACACACAGAACGTGTACAAGGAGGTTTACCTTAGTTGGGGCAGTAGGCCCTTTCCGAACCAACTAGGAGCCTCTTAAGGAAATAACAGGCTAAAAATTTTCACTCACATCCTAGAATCAACATGAAATATTTTATGTATTAATTCAACTGGTAAATTGGATCAACAGTCTTTTACTCCATACACGACAATGATAAGTATTGTCTGGTTCTTGCAACATAATTTTACATTCACTATTATCTATATATCCTTTATCATCTATAAAACATTCCTTATATAAGGTAAGCTGATACTATCTATGCATGGATAAACATTAAACAGTTTGAGAAATTTCTCATTTAGGATTTAAATCGAATTTTTAGGAATCAACTCCATCCTCATGACACGAAGTGCATGAGTGATGGAGTCTCTTGCAACTGGAAAACTGACTTGGGTGCTTCTATCCAACCATATTCTCAAAATATTCACCATTATTTTGGTCCAACTGGCACATTCTGGAAATAGGGGTTCTGGTACCTGATCCAGATGGATATCGATGGCCACCCACCTTTTCTGACTGGCTCAAAATAGTTTTCTGGCAATTTTGGCAATTTACTATTTTTAGCAGGTTTTAACTTCCGGGGCCATTTTGAGGGCCTAAATGAAGTTTTTGGGATATATATATTCAATGATATCCAAAGGAATGATTGAGCCCCAAAATGAATCTCCTCGACGATACCTTTCCAACAAGCTATCACACGCCTAAAATGGAGATCGTATGCAAACGTTACGACCCCAGGAAGTTGATGTACTAACTTACCCAAACGAGGCCCACATGACTTTTGGTGCTTCATCTCCTAGGGTTAGGTTTTTGGATGTCTATGAATTTTGGCATTCTCATCTATTGTAAAAAGGCCTTTAGAGCCTCATTGTAATCATCTTCTCACAGATGCAAGTAGCAGCCACATCTCTTCTTAGAGATAAGCTACCAACACCCTAGCTAGTTTATTTCCATTCTATCTGTAAGCATATTTCAGTCATTTGTTATTAATGAAATGAAGTCTTATTTCCACTGCATATCTGTGTTTATTTTTGTATTTCATTGTGTTCCTACATAAATCCAGATTAGTGGTATCGGAGCGGTCTGCTCATTCTCGATCTTTCTTTCCATGTCCCCAACGAGATCGAGGTATAAGGAGTTGGGGCTCGATCTGGTTGAACCTTTGCAAGATCAGCCTCGCAAACCCCAACGACCGCCAATGGGGGAAGAAAAGAAAGATGAGGGAGCAGGAGATCCTATCAAAATGTTGCTCGAGGAGGCCCTTGAGAAACAAAGGAACACGATGATGGACAACTTTGCGTAGATTCTTCAACGGATTTCGACTGGCGATGCATCGACATCCAGAAGCCACTCTAGAGGTGCCACTCCTTTTAAGCTACAAGTAAACTTTGACATTCCCATATTTGATGGCCAAATAGATGCAGATGTCGTAGATAGATGGTTTAATCTGTTAGAAGGATATTTCCTGGTTCATGACTTTTCCGATTGAGAAAAGATTATTTTCGCACTCCTTAAAGCCGCCCCCCATGTCAAGGACTGGTGGGAAACCTACTCAGAGCAAGAGGGTGAGGGAGAACCCTATTTTTTCTCGGCCGTACCCACTTGGAATTTTTTCCAAGACGCCATCAAGGAACAATATTATCCCGTGGGGAGCTATGNGAGCCAGCGCATCAAGCGAAGATCAGCTAGATAAACAAATCCAAATTTTTGAAAGTGCTTTGGGATTGTAGCACAAGTCTTCAATGAACCATTTATGAAGGAGCGCCTTTTCGATATTGTATCAAACCTCGAGCCACACACTTTTGTCTGAAGTAGATAGGAGGCATTTAATCTAGTTAATGTAGGTAGATAGGATTTATTTTTCAGATTAGACAGTTTTAGAGCCCGAGAGGGAAAACGGATATAGACACCCTCATTGTATCATTGTAACATATGGAAGCAAGAAACAAGAGCATGCAGAGAAGGTTGTATGAAGAACACCCATGTATAGGTATTTGAGTTAATAGAATGAAGCTTTGATTCAAGCACATGGTTCGGGTTGTTTTCTCTGTGTATTGATGTTATGCTCATGGATGTTTGCTTTCTTGTTATGCATTTACTTTGTATATGTTGTGCATGTGATTTCATGTTTCAAAATGAAATCTAAAAGGGAGAGATGGAATGAGTTTCAATTGTTTCTCTATTTGAGCCAGGAGATTCCTGCAAGGTATGCAGTTGAATACATCCACAAGGAGTGTGTTGATGAAGGCTCAGTAGTTTAACTCTTGTTCTCAAAACACTCAAAAGAGGGAGTGGGTTGTTGAAACTGTGCAAGGAGTGCACAGGCTAAGGAGAATCTCAGTCGTGACACTGAGCAAAGTATTTCAGGATTGCTGCTACGTGCACACGCAGAGTCGGAGGAACTTCAAACAGTTCAAGTGTTCGAAGGTTTGTCGCAAGGAGTGCGTGCAAAGAACCTCGTTGAGGTTGAAGTAATTTAGCAAAGCTCAGGAAGGATAGACCTCTGAGTCACTGAAGATTCAGCATATATAAGTGTGATTTGGAGTCAAGAAGAAACATCGCAGGTTGGTGAAAAGGCAAAGGAATCTCGTGAAGAGATACCTTTTTCTTCATTTCATGGATTATAAGAGAAAGAATAGACGGTCAAAATATTCTGAAGAGATTTCGTGAGATTTTGGGTATAGTTGGATCTTGCAAAGGTGCAAGGAGGTTATGGTGAGGAGATTCCGAAGAATTTGAAGCTCAGGAGGGGCAGAGCCGTCGATTCAGAGTCACAGGAGCCGTAGGATCTACACATGGTATCATGTATCGGGGACTTGGGAGTTGAAGCCCCAAAGGTTGTGCAGCCAGGGCAGCGAGATCGTGAGATGCGATAAGATCAGAGCTGTTCGTTGAGGAGGATGCGTGTGAGAAGATCCTCATCTTGCAGACTCAGACATTCGAGGACCGAAGGGGAAACCCTTTAGCTTCACGAGTAGCGAAGTGGCGAGGGGATTGCAGTCGCCCATTCAAGAGGATAGGTGGCAGAGATCGGTGGACTCACATCTCAGGAGTTCGCAGGTTTAGAGCCCAAGTGTTGGGTGCTCTAAGTCGTGAAGTGGCGAGAGAGTGTGGACCATCTATCTGAAGAGGACATGTGTCAGAGATCAAGGATCTCGTGAACTCGAGAGTTCACAGGGTGAACACCCAAGTAGTTGGGGTTAAAAGTCCCAAGCAAGTGAGAAGCGAAAGGCAGAAAGCTATTGGATCGGCCGATAAAATCTGAGCCGTTGGCTTTTCAAGTTCAAGAAGGAGTGAGAAGATCGTAGCCGTTCATCTGAGGAGGACAAGTGGCAAGAGATCGAGAGATCTCGTGAACTCGGGAGTTCACTGATTGAGAGTCCAAATATTGGCTACTCAAAGTCGTGAGGTCGCGAGTAGCAAGAAAAGGACAGCCATTGGATCCAGAACACAGAAGGATCGTTGGATTTGAGCGAGGCATCGTGTTTCGGGACCTCCCAAGAAAAGGTCCGAGAATTTGAATGCGGGTATCGCGAGGTTGCGAGATAGCGATATCCCGACAGCTGGAGTAGTGTGGGCCATAGTGGAGCGTGAGTGGAATACAGGTGGCACCAAAGGACGTGAGTCGCGAAGTGCCGAAGAGACGAGACTCGTGTGGACACTGAGTTGTGAAGTGTCGAAGAGTCGAGACTCGTGTGGACGCTGAGTCGCGAAGTGTCGAGGAGCCGATATTTGTGTGGACACATGGCAGGGCATATTGTGGGACCGCGCATCTCAGGGACTCATGGATTAGGAGGGTGAAAACTCGACGGTTCAACCAGCGAGGTTACGAGATCGCGAGGTCGTGAGGTCGTGAAGTCGTGAGAGGAGATAACATTAATCCTAGTCCATGGTTGCATGTGGAAGGAGCTATACCCGTATTGCCAGATCGGGTGTCGCAAGATTTGAAGGGAAGAGTTGGAGGTTTTAAGTCCCGAACTTGCGAGATAGAGAGATTTCGCTGATCTCCAGGTAGTAAAGGGGAGACCTTGGAAGATTGTTGTGGGTGTAGATTTCCCGACAGGGAAATAGAAGAACCTTTCAGTTCTTCAGGCCGAGAGAAGAAGGTCCTATGAGAGAGGACGTGCCCTCGGTGGCGCGTTGCGTCAAAGTGGTATTAGAGTGAGAAAATCTCTTTGCTTTCTATAGCAAAGAAGAAGAGAAAATTTCACCATGCCGCCGAGGAGAGAAAGACAATCACTCGATCCAGAGGATAGGGGAAACCAGAGAGGTAGAGGAAGACAAGCACAGAATCCAGAAATGGAAAGGTAGATACGTGATCTCTGAGCGAGATTAGAAGATATGGAAGCAGTGCAGAGATGTACAGCCAGTGCTGGAGATGTGAGTGACTCCGAAGATGAAGTTGAAGATGAACAACAAGGAGAAGTTGCAGCAGAAGATGCAGCCAATGAGTGATTAATTAAAGCTATCGCCCGGATGAGTTCGAAGACAAAGATGGATATTCCAGCTTATGAAGGAAGTTTGGATGCATAAGAGCTTCTATATTGGATTCGAGCTCTTGACACTTACTTTGATTATGAAGATATTGAAGAAGATAAGAAGGTCAGGCACGCTGTCACGAAATTCAAGGGACACGCAGCATTATGGTGGGATGAGCTTCAAGAAGATAGGCGTTGCAAAGGCAAGCAAAAGATCAAAAGATGGGATCGAATGATTGCGAAAATGAAGGCAAAGTTCATCCCAAGGGATTATCAAATCACACTGTTCAGGAGAATGCAAAACCTGAGACAGAAGGTGATGACAGTGAAGGAGTATACTGAGGAATTCTATAAGCTCAATATCAAAGCAGGTCATCGGGAAAGCGATGATGAAAAAGTTTCCAGGTATATGAATGGCTTGAGATATGATATTCAGGATGAGATGAGTATGACGACCATCAGAACGGTGGAGGATGCATATCAAATGGCGTTGAAAGATGAAGATAAGTTGAGCCGTAAGCCAGCACAGTGAGGCGGAGGCAGGAGTCAGCCAAAAGGTAAGTCAGTTT
>JASDQU010209511.1:11955-28000 GCA_032191745.1 Picea mariana
TATTGAGTTTTCCATAGTCTCTTGGCCATTATAGTTATATTTACAAATTGGGGGAAACAGGGTGTTACAATTCCCTCCCCCTTAAAGGAACATCATCCTACATGCTCTGTATATAGAGAAGTGAACAAAAATGGATATGCCTGTCTCATGGAATCCTCCATTTCCCACGTAGCCTCATCTGGGCCAAAGTGTTTCCATTGTACCTTGACCTGTGCAATGGTTCAGTTCCTGAGTGGGGTTTCCTTCCTGTCTAGTATGCATTAAGGTTCTGACAGAAATTCTCCCTCGGGCTCCACCTGGATCACAAACCAGTCAATTATATGATTAGAATCATGTACATATTTCTTCAATAATGAAACATGGAAAACATTATGTTCCTTTAATGTGGGAGGGAGTTCTAGCCTATAGGCTACAGGTCCCACGCTATCTAATACCTCAAAGGGTCCACAATACTATGGTGCCATATTGGCACAAGCTCCCATTCCCAGGGAACTCTTCTTGGGCCTAACTCTGAGATAGACATGGTCTCCTGTCTTGAACTCTCTGGGAGTTCTCTTTCTGTCGGCATAACTTTTCTGTCTATCCTAAGCAATTTTTAGATTTTGCTTTATCTGAATCACTTGTTGTTCCATTTCTTTCAGCATGTCCGGTCTGATTGTAATTCTATCCACTGGATTACTCCAGCTGATTGGAATCTTGCATTGTCTACCACAGAGGGCTTCAAAATGGCTCATCTTTAGTGATTCTTGATAACCGTTGTTGTAGGAAAGTTCTACCAATGGAAGGTAGTCTTTCCACTTCTTAGGTTGATGCATTACATGCATCCTTAAAACGTCTTCTAATATTTGGTTTACTCTTTTTTTCTGTCCATCAGTTTGAGGGTGATAGGTTGTGCTAAACAATAATTTAGTCTCAAAACCATCCATCAAGGATTTCCAAAAGCTTGAAGTGAATTTTGTATATCTGTCAGATACATTCCCCCTAGGCATGCCATGTAGTCTGAATATCTCCTTCATGAATATGTTGGCTATATCTATTTCCTTACAAGTTGATTTGACAGGAACGAAGTGAGTAGACTTGCTCAATTTGTCCACCACTACCATGATGGCATCATTCTGCTTGGCCAATTTTGGTAATCTGGTGATGAAATCCATGGAGATGGTTTCCCATTTCCATTCTGGAATTGGTTGAGGCTGTAAAAATCTTGTTGGGTGTCGATGTTCTACCTTAACTTGCTGACATTCTAGACACTTATCGAGATAGTCAGCTATGTCATTTTTCAATCCATGCTAATATAATTGTTTCCTAGTGGCCATGATCATTTTATGATATCCTGGGTGACCAGTATAGAGTCTCTTGTGCAGTTCGTCCATTATGAACCTATTCAAGTCGTCACAACTTGGGATATAAAATTTGTTTCTGTAAGTCAATAGGATTTCATCGAGCATCTAATAGCCTTCATACTTTGGTCCTGTAGGATATTTCCTTAGGTATGAGGTCACGGTCTTGAAGAATACATCTGTTTCTTGTGCATTCTTGAATCCTTCCTTGACATTCGTTTCACAGGTGCTCACCACTTCCAAGTGAATCATTTTTCACACTTCTACTAAGGGAATCAAACACCCTATTTTCCTTTCCTTTGATGTGTTTGATTTCGAAATCAAACTCACTAAGGAGAGCCCTCCACCTAGCTTTCTTGGCATTGAGTTTTGGTAGATCAAACAGGTGCCTGAACCCACAATGGTCTGTCATAAGTACAAATATCCTATCCAAGAGGTAATGCCTCCACATTTTTAAAGCGTACACTATGGAAGCCAACTCTATATCATGGGTCACATTATTGATTTCATTCTCATTCAATTTTCTTGATTCGTAGCAAATTACATTCCCTTCTTGCATAAGGACTCCTCTGATTCCTTCCTTGCAGGCATATGTGCACACGAGGAAGTCATTATCAGGGTCTTCAATATTTAGCACGGGCGCATGGGTCAGAAGGTATTTTAGTTCCTAAAATCTTTCTTCACATTCTGATGTCCAAGTGAATTTAACCCCGTTTTTCTAAATGGAAGTGATTGGACAACCAATCTTCGAAAATCCTTTTATAAACCTTCTATAATATCCTGCTAAGCCCATAAAGGATATGATATTAGATACATCCTTTGGGGTAGGCCATCCCATAATAGATTTGATGTTGTCAGGGTCTACTACCACCCCTTATTCAAAAATAACATAGCCCAAGTAATGTACTTTCTTCTGGAAAAAGTCACACTTGCTAAACTTAGCGTAGAGTTGATGCTCTCGTAGTACTTGAAGTACAAGTCTAATATGTTCTTCATGCTCCTCTCTGTTCTTAGAGTAGCTTAAAATATCATCAATAAAAACCAATACAAATATGTCTAGGAATTTGTTGAGTACATTGTTCATCAAGGACATAAAAGTGGTAGGGGAATTGGTTAACCCAAATGGCACCACCACAAATTCATAGTGACCATATCTGGTCCTGAAGGATGTTTTATGGATGTCTCCATCCTTGTTTCAGACTTGATGGTATCCAGAACTTAATTCAATATTTGAGAAAATGGAAGCACCCCCAATTGGTCGAACAAGTCATCGATTCTTGGTAAGGGGTACTTGTTCTTTATAATTGTCTTATTGAGTTGTCTATAATCTATGCACAGTCGGAGGGTGCCATCTTTATTCTTCACAAATAGGACTAGTGCTCCCCATGAAGACACACTGGTTTGGATGTAGCCTTTGTCCATCATTTCCTTTAGCTGTAGCTTGAGCTCAACTAGCTCGGGTGTACTAATCCTATAGGGTGTTCTAGAAATTGCACTCCTCTTGGTGCCAGTTCTATCGAGAAGTCAATGTCTCTTCTCAGAGGTAGACCTGATACCTCTTCTGGAAACATTTCTCTATACTCTCTCAATATGGGGTGGTCCTCTAGGTTCGGTTTGTCACCCTCAACAGATTCCAATACCTGTATTGCATATAGAGGACATCCCTTTCTGCAATACTTTTTCATTTGAAGGGTTGATATTTGTCTCACTAAGACAGGCTTCTGAATCCCTTGGAGGGTTACCTTTCTCCCTTCTTCATTTACACATTCTAAAGTTTTATGGTAACAATCCAACTTAGTTTTATAAGAAGGCAACCAGTCCATACCAATAAACAAGTCAAAATATCCTAGGGGAAGTAAGTTAAGGCTCGCTTGGGTGGTAAATCCATCCATGATGAATTTGGAAAGCTGGTATGACTTTTGCTACTTTTCTTTTGGTTCCAATGGCTAGTTGTGCCAACCATGGCTTAACATGTCTAACTAGATGCAGTTTGCACTTATCAACAGTCTGAGGGGCCACATAACTCAAATTAGAACCGGGGTCAATTAAAATAGAAACTATATGGTTGGCGATCATACCTTCCATATCCACCACTGAAGCTTGGTGGTCGTCTTGTTTATTATCTAAAGATGCATAAATCTGTGGCATGATCCTAGCCACATCATTGACTGTGGTAACTTCTTGAATGTTGTAGACTCTCCTACTTTTCTGTTGTCTGTGTGGGAAATCCCTCAACAGATGTTCTTCTCCGCAACCCCAACATTTCAAGGGTTCTCTCTTTGGGTTATCAGTCTTTCCTGGGGTTGATCCAAAAGGTTTATTTCCACTCTGAGAGGAGAAATTCCGCTAATAAACACTTTGGGTAGGAAGGCTCATCCTTGAATCCTTCCTATAGTTCTTAAATATTGAGGATTTAAACCCCTTATTCTTGAATCCTGAACTACTCTTCTTCTTCCAGTCCTCGCAAGGTTCTGTCTAATGCCTGAACTATTCATAACAATACCTTGCCTTTCAGATAGTGTCTTCTAAGGTCTTTGGATCCTCAAACTCAATCTTAACCTGATAGGTCTGAGGAAACCCACTAATAAATCACTACACTTTTACCTTTTCATCCTTTATGTAGGGTATATACCTCAACAGTTCAAGGAATTTATTGACATATTCCTCTATGGTGAGTTGTCCTAGCCTGAGTTCATAGAACTCCTTAGTATTCCCATCCTTGTATTTCTATGAAAGATACTTCTTCCTGAAGTATTTCTCGAACTGTTTCCATGAAAAGTCCTTCTCATGGATTCCTTTCACATTCCTAAGATCCTCCCACCAAATGGAAGCCTTTCCATTCAGGTTGAAGATGGCTATTCAAGCCTTCAAGTTTTCTGAGTAGTCATGGACTCTGAAGTACTTATTTAAACCAAGCAACCAAGCTTCTGCCTCTTCCCCTTACTTGATATCTCCATCGAAAGACCATGGTTTGGCTTTCTTGAACTCTCTAGGGTCATGAATTTTGGAATGCTTTCACTTCTTTCCTTTCCTTTTAGAATGTGAGTTAGTTTTTCTACTAGAATATCCCTTGGAGTTGCTAGTTTCCTTTCCAGAGGAATCTCCCGATGAGTGTCCCCCGTCTCCTGGTTGGACCTTCCTCGAGGTACTCCTCCTAGTGTGGCCACATATGGGACCACATTTTCATATCTCAGGTGGACTTTGACTTCTCTTCGTATTTCATTGGTCCACATGACTAGTTGCAGGTCCATGCTGCAGTTGTCTCTGTATGTCAGATAAGCTTTGTAGCAAGACTGCATTAATTTCCGTTTGTTTTTCTTTCTCTTTTATCAATCTCTATTTTTTGGCCTCACAACTTTGTAATTAAACCATCAGGTTCCTTACAGTTTCAGCCAGATCCGAAGGGGTCTCCACTGCCCTCCTCTTGTCAGACTCTTCGTCTCTATTGTGGGAGCCATCCACCACCTCATGGCGCATCACCATCCTTTATGCTTGTAGTTTCCTGCGGTTTACTAACTGCTTGAGTGCTGACAAAACTCTTGTTGTTAGCTAACAATATATTATTTCATGAACAACGCATAGTTCATATTTCTTAAATACACACACACACAATAGAAAGTTTTCATTCTTTTCTTTAGTAATAATTTACCCAGACTCTTTAGGAAATAGGTACTTAATATTTTCTTTAAACATGGTTTTTAAGCGACTCTTCCATGATCCCAAGCAGGCCAAGTGTTGTAACCATGCTTTGATACCAATTTTTAACACACCTGACCCCTAAGTACCCTTTCAAGGGATGGGGCATCAAATTTTCATTCTTCCTAACTATCTCAAATTCTAACTCAGGATCTCCACTAGATACTGCTCACCACAAGTTTTCTAACGGTCGCTGGCACATTAAAATCTGAGCTTTGGTTTGCAAGTTATGGCCTCCCGAAGTTACTCAGGCATGATAAATTGGGGTCTTCAACATTCGATGTCGAACACTCCAGGTTCCTAATCCGCGATATCCCAAAATATCACCACGTGGCCTTATCCATTTGGCAATCAACGTTTGACATTTTTCGTTCAGCATCCTTTCTTCGACATTCAGTAGTAGTCCATCGATGGTCTTTGTTATACATTTTCAACATTCCAGTGATCGGTAATTGTAATAGACTCATGGTTAGAACCGAGCTCAGATTTGGAAAATATACCTCTCCCAAGTTCCTCAGGTGTTCAATGGTCGAGGCCACGGGGCTTCCAGGTGGGTTCGACTCAATATGCTTCTTGCACACTTTAGAACTTTAGAATTCGGGTGTTATTGACACACCTAACTCCAAATCCACTGAATTCCAAACTCATGAACACACACGGATCATATTTATGCTCCACACTTCACTAATTCGGCACTTTGGGTCCCTTTGGAATCTCTACGATACTATACCCCAAATCCTCGGGAGTCCCGAAGTCCCAGACTCCCAAAATTCTAGTCCCTTCACCCATCACGTTGGCTAGTTGGGAATGTACCAGGGGCTAACATTTATATTGGTCAGGGGTGACACGTGGCCTCACTCGGGATGACACATGTCACATTCTAAGGGCTCTATGGGGTAGATGACGCGCATGAATCTAGGTGGCACGTGGCTCATCAAGATTAAATCCACATCACCATGGATGGAATCACTATGCCTCATCGCTTTGGTATGATCGTCTTTCCACATCCCTCAGATCTCATGGTCGAGATCCAACCAATACCCATTTTTTCACAGATTGACGGTTCACAGTGATTGCGGAATCCCAATGTGCTCGCTCTTTATCGGAGAGTTCAATCTCTGCAATTTGAAAAGTTCTCACCCGACTCTTTCTAATCATGGTTGTTGATCCTCCACACCGACAAGATAAAAAACTTTGGTTGATTCGAGGTCATGAACTAGCACATATGTTAATTTATCCTTCGCTCTCCGCAATGATTCCCAACCGTCAATCTAATCGAACGACTAGTGTTTGATAATTTAACTCCAGTGGATTTTTAGGTCAATATGACGACTGAGATTGGTTTTCCTCTAGATGAACAACTCACATTCATCTCCTCTATCAGGTTCTTGATTTATCTACAACTCTTGTTACTTCGGGAGTTTGGCATTCAAGGTTTGGCGGTGCATAATCCTCTTTTCTCCCTAGGTTGGTCAGCGCCAGGTTGACCATAGCCCAGATATGACGGTTAGGAAGGAACCCAAAGGTTCCTTCGGTCAATGGTTCTGGTCACCTCATGACTATGACCTTCGAAGGTTTTGGCTTCAGCCAAAATTACTTATGCTAGTTCTTTTGAGCTCGATTTCTGCCTCCTGTTGAGGGAAAGAAGAGCCACTTCCCTAGCTCATATGTAGGATGTGGCTGTGGAAGTAGAGTCTAATATATTGGCTGTTGACCGACTCAGGAACAATACTGATAGAGACATATCCAGGAAGAGACCTGAAGCCTCTGCATCCAGTTCCTCTGCCCTTCCCCCTCAAATGGATGAAGTAACCAATATACTAAAATCACTTTCAGCTAGGATGGAAAGGTTGGAGTTAGAAGGGAAGCCAACATACATAAATTCCCAAAATGTTAACAACAGAGTCAATTTCAGGAGGCCAAATAACAATGTTAATTAGATTATGCCAAGGGAACAAAGGAGCAGAGATAGAAATGATCAGAGGATTCAAACCCCTCTCCAAAATAACCTTGTTGATGATGAGGAGAGGGAAGAAGAAGAGCTTGACCCTGAAATTCATTGTATTGGAGACACCTCCCCTTTTCCCCATTTAACTCAATCTGCCTACGAGGAGTTTCTTATGAACAGTCAAATAAATGAGATGAGTAAAAGGGAGAAAGCCAATAATAGCAGTCCCAATAAATATAACCTCAGGTCAAAGAAGAAGGATGTGAAGTCTGACATCCCTGATCATCCTCTCATAGCAGAAAACCCTGCTAAGCATGCAACAAATACTGCCAAGGAAAAGAAAGCTCAGAATTTCTCGCCATTAGCCAAAGACCCTATCCCAGAGGTGAGAGAAATTCCTAAGCCTCCTTCCTCCTTTAACTTTGAGCATGGAATTCAAAAAATCAGAATCTCCATCCCCCTTTCAGAGATTGTTAAACATGAGGATTTCAAAAGGTCCCTCTCTAAACTACTGCAGCCTGAAACACCTCAACTTCCCTCCAACTCAGTGAATCTCCAAGATGAGAAACCAACAGTCATCTTAGGTCATATGGTATAAGATAGATATGATTCATCCCCTCCCTTCTACACATCCCTAAACATACATGATAAGGTGCTGCATAATTTTCTGATGGATTCAGGGGATTCTCATAACCTCATGCCTAAAACAATCATGGAAGTGCTCGGGATGGAAGTCACAAAGGCCTATCATGATTTGTACTCTTTCGATTCAAGGAGGGTGAAATTCCTTGGAGTCATCAAATATATGATGGTAACCTTGTTTCAGTTGCCCATGAAGAGTGTGGTCATGGACATTGTGGTAGTTGATGTTCCTCCCAAGTTTGGCATGCTATTGTCAAGATCTTGGATTAAAAGGCTTGGAGGAACATTACAGATGGATCTCACATATGCTACCATCCCAGTTTTTGGAGGGGAACACAGAAGACTGTACAGAGAAGCTCAACTAGCCTACATTATTAGTGATGAAGTAGACCCCACCAATCATCCTATCTTTGTGCTTGACACTGATTTGGGGTCTAGTTTACTATAGTTCACCGATGCTCCCGAGCCTCCTCTAAATCAAAAAATGGTCCACTATTTTTCACGAAGACTCTTCCTCTATCACCTTTGTCTGTAAAATGTTCTTTGATGGAGCCTCTTCCAAGGAGGACGCTGGTGCTGGAATGATGTTTATATCACCTACTCAAGAGACCATATCTCTATCCTACAAATTATAATTTGAGGCAACCAGTAATGTGGCAGAGTATGAATCTGTTGTGTTGGGTTTGAGGGCTATGAAAGACATGGGAATCAAGGAAATATCTGTGTTTGGGGATGCCGAATTGGTCATAAAACAAGTGAGAAATATTTACCAAACCAAACATCCAAGGCTTAGATCTTATAGGAATGAAGTATGGGATTTAATTGGCAGCTTTTTCCTAGCTTTCAACATTTCATTCATTCCTAGAGAAGAGAATATTGTTCCCTATTCTCTGGCATTTTTAGCAAGTAATTTCAGAATCCCTCTGCCACCTAAGCTTAGATATGATACAGAAGTAAAGTACAGGCCCTCCATACCTGAAAATGTCAAGCATTGGAAGGTTTTTGAGGATGATCTTGAAACAAAATATTCCTGGAGACTGTTGAGGGGTTTTCAGCATTACACATTGATCAAGACCCTGCTTCTGAATCCGNCCGATGATGATATTTTTCTAAACAAGATCGTTGATCATCATATTTTTCAGCTTCTCAACATTCATATCCCCAAAGGACTATTTCCTTTGGAAATGCTATTTGACAAAAATAATGTGGCAGTAAAGGGTAAAATCTCAAATAATGATGCTAATGCAACTGAGTGCAACATTGGCACAGAGAAGGAGCCAAAGTTTGTCAAATTATCAAGCAGCTTGACAAGGGAGTAGAGGACAAAGTATGCTGAGATTTTAAAGAAGTTTGCTGATGTGTTTGCTTGGACCTATTAAGACCTCATATCATATGACACAGGCGTCATTCAACATAAGATCCCACTGAAAGAAGAGGCTAATCCATTTAGATAGAAGCTAAGATAGATTAACCCTATGCTACTGCCTATCATGGAGAAAGAAGTAAAGAAGTTGTTGGATGCTCAAATCATTGTGCCCTTGAGGTATTCAGAGTGGGTGGCTAATTTGGTCCCAGTGAGGAAAAAGAGTGGGGAAATTAGACTTTGTGTTGATTTCAACAACCTAAACAAAACATCAAATAAGGACAATTACCCCTTGCCAAAGATGCAACAAATATTGCAAAGGGTAACAGGAGCATCCAGAATTTCCATGATTGATGGCTTTTCTGGTTACAATCAGATCTTTGTCTTGCCTAAGGACCGAGACAAAACAACCTTCAACACTCATTGGGGTACATTCATGTATGCCAAAATTCCTTTTGGACTGATGAACACATGAGCAATGTTTCAGCGAGCCATGGACATAGATTTCGTTGGAGAAAAGGAAAAGTTTGTAGTCATCTATCTGGATGAAATAACAGTCTTTTCCAGATCTGATATAGAGCACTGTGCGCACTTGAAAAAGATTTTCCTGAAATGTAGGAAGTTTGGCCTCTCTTTAAATCCTAAAAAGTCTTTGTTTTCCATGAAGGAGGGAAAACTGTTGGGACACATAGTGTCATCAGAGGGAGTCAAGATCGATCCCAGCAAGGTGGAAGCAATCCAAACCCTGTCACTCCTGAGATCTAAGAAGGAAATCCAGTCTTTCCTGGGAATTTTTTTTTTCTAAGGAGGTTTGTCTCCAACTTTGCTGAGATGGTAAAGCTTATAACATTTATGTTGAGAAAGGAAAATGAAGTTAAATGGATTGTCGAGTCTTGAAGTTCATTTGATCAAATAAAGAAGGCCTTCACTGAAGCCCCCGTGCTTATCAATCCTGATTACTCAAAGGATTTTATGATTTTCTCCTTTGCTTCATTCGACATAGTAGCAACTATTTTATTACAGAAGAATGAAGAAGGGCTGAAGCAACCTATCTCGTTTTTCAGCAGGTCATTAAGAGATGCAGAGTTCAAATATGACATCATGGAAAAGAAGGCTTATGCCTTGGTGAAATCCCTCAAAGATTTCATAGTCTATGTTCTGCATTCGAAGGTCATTACATATGTTCCTTCAGCCTCTGTAAAGGACAGTCTCATTCATCCTGACATAGACAGGAGGAGGGGCAAGTGGATTTCCAAAATCCTAGAGTTCGACCTAGAGATAAAACTCACCAAGCTAACTAAAGGCCAACGTTTAGCGAAGCTGTTGGCTGAATCCAATTGTAAAGCTTTGGGGGTTAAATTTATCAATGCCTTTTCAGACAATCAACAAGCTAAGTTGTCCAACAAAAGTCCTCAAGATATCTTACCATTAGCAGAATGCGCCTGGTATGGAGACATTGTATATTTTCTGCATGAGTTAAAGCCTCTTGATGGAATGGGGAAAAGAAAATCAAGAGATTTAAAGCTCAAAGCAATAATATATTGCCTCATTGACAAGGTATTATATTGGAAAGACACTTTAGGAGTTCTTCTAAGATGTCTAGACTCACAGGAGGCCCAAATAACTATGTTTTATTTTCATAGCATCTTGTGTGGGGGAAACCATTTTCAAAAGACCACGACCTACAAAATTCTTAGGACTGGGTACTACTGGCCCACTTTATTCAGTGATGTCTTCATAAATATTTGAACATGCATCAAATGTCAAAAATTCTTAGAAAAGCAACAAATCAAATCTCTTCCACTAAAGAATGTAGTAGCCTCAACACCCTTTCAACAATGGGGGTTGGACTTCGTTGGGGATATTCACCTTGCTTCAAGTGGTTAACAAAGATGAATCTTAACTACAACAGATTATTTCACTAAATGGATAGAAGCTATCCCCACTAGGAGTACTTCACACAAAGTCATCATTGGATTCTTGGAAGATATTATGGCAAGGTTTGGTTGTCCAAACAAAATTATCACTGATAATGCTGCATGATTTAGGTCTGAGCCTTTGATCAAGTTCTGTGAGAAGTTTGGGATTTCATTAATTCACTCCACTCCTTATTACCCCAAATGAAATGGGCCGGCGGAGTCTTCTAACAAGAGTCTGATCAAGCTCATTAAGGGACTATTAGACGACAATAAGAAGGACTGGGATTCAAAGCTAAAATTTCCACTATGGGCTGATTGAGTAACAAAAAAGAGATCCCTGGGAGTCTCCCCTTTTCAACTTGTTTATGGGATAGAAGCTGTTTTTCCCTCGTAGCTAGCTCTACTTGTAGCGAAATTCTTTCAGGATTACCAAGGAGAGCCAGACAATATGATCATAAGGATTCAAAAACTGGTGGAGATCCATCAAGTTAGAGAACAGGTGGTGGGCATAGCTCATGACTAACAACAAAGGATCAAGCGAGATTTTGACAGAAAGGCGAGAAAATAATATTTTCGGCTGGGAGATCTAGTGCTAAAATGGGATGCACCCAGGCAGGACAAGGGCAAGCATAGAAAATTTGATGCCCTTTGGATTGGTCCCTTTAAGATTTCCGAAGTATTTCCAAATAATACTTACAGGTTGCAGAATTTGGAGGGAGATGAGATTTTTGGCGGCCCAGTAAATGGGCAATTCCTAAAAATGTTTTTTATTTAAAACTGCAACCAACATCCCACCTTTGTAAATACCATCTCTATTTTATATCATTTTGTTTTTTTTTAATAGGAGACTCCACAACCCAACTCTAAGGCACTAAAACTACAGAAGGGTTCTTGGCATCTCGTAGGGGGCAAGCCATCCCCCATGGAGCCTAATGTTATCACATAATCCTATAAAGACATTGAGGGTCTGTGGTTTCTACCCATATCTGTGCTTTTGTTATCTTTTCACCTTTTTATAGAACCAATCGCAGTTTTATTTTCCTTCCCGATGGGTATATTTCTTTTTGTTGCATTCATTCTTTTCTATCGACTAGTATTCCCCTCTCAATATGCCCGGGAGAGATCGGTCCTGAATTACTCTGTCTCTTCTGAAGGCTGATCCCTCCTACTTTTACCTCCATCACTGAACCTTCACCTTCCCAAGCCCGAGTCTAGTCGACCATTCCAATTTCCACTGTCTGCAGCACCGAGAGCGGTCAAATAGCGAAGTAAATCAAGCGAGCGAGTTCAGATTTTAGTTAAGGAAAGTGAGCGTGGGAATCATAAGTTCAAGCATCATAAAATTTTTCAATAGGAATCACAAAATTTTGATTAATGAAACAGGGAAATCTGGTCTGTCCAATCGAGAAAAGTTGAGAACCGTCAATTTGATATCGACGAAATTTCACGGTATTAGATGTTAGGATTTCAGGGTCTTTGTCATGAAGGTTCATTGATGACACAAATTCCTAGGACCCAAAAGGTTAGTGAATACATCTTAAACTGTCCGATCCAGTGGGGGCAAGTGGCAGCTAATTAATATTTTTCAGGAGTCAACGTTTTGGGGATCTCATCAACAAATGCACCCAGATTCCGAAACCCCAAAATGCGAAATACGAAGATTCCAAGGTTTGGGACCACGGTCCTAGCCGATGACTACATGGATGAGAGGTAAGGGAGGTACTAACACAAATTAGGCCATGTCGTGATTTCGACGATCGAGATTCTGAAGGACGAGGAGTCGACTCTTTCCCATTGTCGATACACGAAATTCATGAAGCGCGTTTAGTTTTAGGGCAAGGTCGCAGCCCACAGTCACATGGAAAGTATTGCCAAGGGAAAGATAAGCATGTGTTAAGTCCACATACAACTAAGGTCGACTAAGGAAATGCTCCTGACCGTCGATTCATAAGGCATATTGAACCATTGGTTTGGGTAGGGTGATTTTGCATGACGAGCATCGAGGATCCTAGATATAGCGTATGGGAGTCCCTGAAAGGAGAAATGCCAAAGTGCCTTTGAAGATAGGTGTAGGGTCATGGGCCTAAGTTACATTAAGGGTGGAGCCAAAAGGAAAGGAGGCTATCCTCCAAGCCTTGGAGAGCTAGCACGTGGATGTCCCCTGTACATGAAGCCTTGGCCACTTGCCATGAATTAATGCAGTTAATGAGTTTCGAGTAGGTTGTTGAAACCTCAGCTCAATCCATAAATGGAAGGCATGGAGGTCTGGAGTCATCATCCCATGGTACCCCTGTGTGTAGGTTCCCTTGTAGGAGCCATGTCAATCTAATGTCCTCATCAAACGAGAAGAGCTTGCACATGCTAGCTTGGAATTAAATGGTTCAGCTACTCCCCTGCTGTCAAGGGGGGAAATTTCTCTGAGTATATATATACTCAGTTTTGTATTTTTGTAGGTATCGATGGTAGAGCTGAGCTCCCAATTGTAAAGTTTTAGCGAGGCCTCTGGTTCTCTGGTTATAGACTTATATTTGAGACTTCTTGTTTAATGGAAGCCAAACCCCTCCTTACTCTCTCTTCTGACTCTTAAAGCCCAGGCATGGATTATCTAGTCGGGTGTTGTAAGGACTGTATAATGTAGGTTTGATTATATCAGTTTTTGCAGAAGTTTAAGTTTCTTGAAGTTTTCACATCTGAGAGGATCTCATATCTAATATTTTTCCTCCAAAGGATGTTGGAAGACCGGATGTTCAGAGAATAATTTCATTTCTCTCTTTTTTTCCTCCATTCACTCACCACTATGAAATTTACTGGCCTAAGTTAGATCAAGACACTAGTACATATGACCAAATTTGCGATGGTTTTTCGTTGATATTGCCACACTTATCCGTCACATTTTCCATGAAAGACGAGATTTTTTTTCATCTGAATAATTTCGTCGCTATATCCATGATCCACGTGTGCATGGAAATATCGATGAAATAAGAGCTCCATGTGTCACCACCTTCAATATCGGTTAACCCTATGCATCGTTGCAATTACGATGAAAATTTGTCGCAATTTTGACGAACATTTCTGCCAGGCCAATAACTTACGATGTAGATGCTGAATGTACGATGCAAAACCGTAGCAACTTGCGACGAAAATATGTGGCAATATCGACAGAAATATATCTAAAAACCAAAACTACGACGCAGATGTTGTATGTGCGATGAAAATTCGTGGCAAATTGCAACGAACTTTCGTCGCTATAGCGACGGTTGTGGTAAAATATTATATTTGTTTCCAAAAAACTTTCGTTGATATTGCGATGATGGATTTAATTTAAAATAAAATAAAATTACATGAGATATGATATTACCATATTACATTGTGATATGGTATTACCATATTACATTATAATATGGTATACCATATTGTATGCCATATTACAATGTAATATGGTAATATTTTAACATATTGTAATATATATATCCCCTACAAATAATCAAGGCACATATCAACCAAATATTGTAAGAATGTGTTATCATGAAGTTGGATTAGAAGTAAGGACACGAATATGACAATATACACAAAGAATAATTTGGAATATTACTTTAAAAAAAACACATGGATTGCATGAGTGAGTCATTTGCAATTTATATTACACAATACTATGACAACACTTCTAAGATTGATGGATGATATCTTAAGACCATTTCTCGAACTTGTTTATTGTAGCCTCCTTGGATGATATTTTGACTTTTAGCAAGATTTGGGAAGATCATTTGAAACATTTGGAGATGATATTTTTAACCCTTAAACACAATAAATTGCAATCCAACATGAAGAAATATGAGCTTGGAAAACAATTATTGTTGTGTATGGATTTTGTAGTTAGAGGATGTGAATTGTGTATTGACCTAAGAAATATAAAATTCGTTGTAAATTGGTTGATCCCAGATAATTTAATTGAACCAAGGTAATTCATGGGATTAGCAAATTATTTAGGAATGAAGTGTCTCTTCAATGCACATTAGAAAAGGAAAGTATAACCTTTCAATTCATTGCAATTGAAAACCAAGTAACTGAAGCTTTGACTTGAAAGAATTGTAATACATCAATATTAAATATAATGAAACTTGCAATTTCATTTGAAATCAAAGAAAATTTTGCATGATACACAATGGCAGAACCTTTGATACAATGAAGGAGTTGGATAACATAACACTTGAAACTTTTGTTGGTGCAATAATAATATACCCAAATAAGATAAGGAATTGTACATCATAGTTTAGGCATTGAAGTACTACATGAATTATTTGTTGGGAAAACAAAAAAAATTAACTCAAATCATAAGATTTTATAATAGATGATAATGGGTATAAGTTGAAGAGAATTCTATCCTTTATTTACAATTGCACGGGTATCCCAAGCATATAAATAAAACATTGGTTCATTTGTTGTGAGGCTATAACATCCAAATATTTGGAAAGATTTTTTGTCATTTATATACATGGATGATTTTAAGGATGGAAATTTATTTTAAAATGTAGAAACCTTGGAGAATCTTAACAATCCTTCATATGAGAACTATAAATGTTTGTCGATTTTTTTTGTAAAAATATTCAAATTTCTAAGTATTTTATATAATTTGTATAAAATTTTGGCGATTTTTAAGGTAAAATGATTTTATCCTATAGAATTTGGGCGAATCATTTTTAGAATAAAGAATCTTTTTTTGGTAAAAACCATGGAAAATTAGCCCATGAGAGAAATTTAGCCCCTAAAATCATCCCTGTTTATATATATCATTGTTAATTGCACAATCCAAGTCACAACAAAGCCTAGACTTCATGTGAATGTTATCCTGCAACATTTTGATTCGGTAATCAAGTATGATAAATATATAAAAAACCACATGGTCAATTTCCTTTAAGACCTCTAGTTTTTTTTTTTTTGACCATAGCTCTAAAGTTAAACTCTTATGTACTTGAAGAATATAAGGGATTAACTACATCTAGCTCAAATTTTGGCAAATGGTTAAAACCTTACAAAACTTGTATATATATGAAAGTCTCGAGTCTTTGAGATGATTGTAGGCTTGAAGGAGGATTGTGAGGCTATAACATCCCAATATTTGGGAAGATTGTTTGTCATT
>JASDQU010209512.1:0-27983 GCA_032191745.1 Picea mariana
GGAAGTTTGTTACTTAGCCTGAGTCGACCACTCTACAATATATCTCTTGTCCGCATACCCGGCCATCCTGAACGTCCAATCAAGTCTTTGTTCGAAATCACTGAAGCCTTCAGTCCGATCATCAAGATTATCAAGTCCATAACCGACGAGCCATCGAAGACCTCTGGGTAGTGTAGTCGTACATTCATATTACACTCCTACCCAAGTTTAGAAGATTTTGAAGTTGTTGCTCAAGCTCTGAAGTACAGCCATCAGGCCGAATCAGCTTCTGAGAGATGGATACTTTCTTTGTATATCTTTCTGATTTCGAGATGTAGCTCCGCTGTGTATCGTTCACGGATACTCTTTATAATTATTTGACATGGATCTACAGTGTATTTGATTGGTAGCCATGGTTCTGATTTATCCCGAGCATGGGTATGCCCGCCTCGGTGAGACATTTGATATTTTTTGCAGACGGCACTTCCCGATTCCTGATTCCTGGGCTCACTCATTCAGCATATCAGTACAGATTGGTAAAGAATTGGTAATGTATTTCAGCCATCATATGCTCTTCTGACCTCACACATTAGGGGGCATCTGTTATAACCCTAAATTGCACTATCACTGCTCACCTGGCATCAGGCCTACTACTTGCCCTTCATTGCCAAAGCCATGCTGAAAAAAAACTCAAAAAACCACTTAAATCAAGCAACCCGCGCCCTAACCTCTCACTGGGCGCGTTGGACCGCTTTCTGGCCTTCTACTGCACACGGGTGACCGCGGGCTAACCCACTACAGCCTGCGTTTACCTAACAAAGCAAAAAATCAGGAAAGTTTCCGTCGGGATGAAGATCTTTTTGTCAGTTAACTGGAACTCCCAGCCACGCATGGCCGAGAGTTCGCCTAAAACCCTAGCTCCTTCTAGCCTATAAAAGGAGGGGTAGGGGTACTATTCAGAGGAGGAAAAATCATAGCAGAGAAACACTGCCAAAATTTCCAAGTCCATTATTGTCCCAACCCTTTAGCCTTTCCTCAAGCTTTAGGAGAATTCAAGCAAAACAGTTGGAGGACAAAGAATAGGAGGAGCCCAGGATCAGGATCGAGGAACGGTGGCCAGTCTTAGAAATCATTGTAAGTTGGTTCATATTGAGATTAATGAAAAAGATACTTTTCGCGTCCCGAATACATGAATCTTATCTATGTTATTTGATTTGTGTTTAATCTCTAACCCTATAGTAGATCAGTAGCATGCATGTGTAGTTTTGTCTTGATTGCAGGGAAGATTTTTGGAAGGAGCAGCAGCAGCAAGGGGATAAAAGCTCAACGGAGGATCTACTTCAAGCGTCGATAAAAAGGTTAGTTGATTCTTCTCATGTTTTCCTGAGAAAAGGGGTTTCAGATTCGGGTAGAAGGTTAAAAGTAGCTTATGAAGGGTCATGATCTGCATGCAAGTTTAAAACCCTATCTTGCTAGTCCATAGGGTAGAATACCCCACAACAGATGCTCCAACCAGTCCCTGCTTAAAAACAGACCATACACTTCTGGAATATCCACAACGATTATATCAATAACTTGATGAACCTTAGGGTTAGACGATAATCTAATAAATACATTTTTTAGTTCGCCTATAACTTTAACATTTGTCCGATCAAGTTGTATGATTTTTAAAGTAGATGGTTCCACTTCAGCGTTAATCTTTTGGCAGACAGACCAAGGCATCACATTGGATGACGCCCCTGAGTTGACCATACAATTATGCACATTTCTATTGAAAATCTCGAAAGTTAAAAGAAATGGAGGTACATTCTTGCGAGTGCTAGGAGTAATAACTTGTGGCTTCTTACTCGCAGTTTCTAATGCTACTTTATATACATTATTTACATTATTTACAGGGACTACAGGAAGGCTTCCTTTATCTTGAGGATCAGGATTATTTTTAGTGGAAGTCTTCTGAGGGAATTTGCTTTGCACAACCTTGTTACCACTTGAATTACCATTCTTGCCATTCTCTGAAATATTTTGCAACATCTTTTGTAACAAAAATGGAAACTTCAACAACTCATAAATAGAAATGTTAGCCCTTAACTTTTTAAGATCTTCAACAACATCATAATCTAAGTTGGGGTTCACATTACTCTGTTTAGTCTCAGTTGATTTAGAAGGCTTTGGAGGCAAAGTTGTAGTGTTTTCGGTAGAAGGCTTGTTTGTTGTCTTACTCCTAGTGTTATAAGGGTGAACAGTCTCGAAGTTAGCTTGAAAGAGGCTATCCGAGAAGTGTCCAAAGATGTTTGGAGAAGACTCTTCTTCTTGAATCGTTTCTTGTTCGACTACTTCCTGAGGGATATTAGGGGGTATCAAGTTATCTTGGGCTTCTAGAATTGTTTGAAGAGCACATTGCAAACTTTCTAGATTAAGGCCCTCGGTGGTTGGACTAGGTCGGTTGGTAGGAAAAGGTTTCCGGAAAGGAGGTTTGTAGGGTCCTTTACTTGAGGACGCTTATTCAGTTGACTTTTTTAAGTCTATAACTTGATTTGATAGTTTCTGAACAACTTTAGTTAAATTTTCCAAATTAGAGTTTTCAGGTTGTGTTTTACTTTGAGTGGGTCTAGAGAGAATTTCAATATTCTTTTTGGGAGCAGAACTGGCCTCTGTTTCGTTGCTAGAAGAGTCCTTAAGGCTAAGTATGTCTTTTTCAATCTGGGTGGCCTCCTCGAAGGCTTCTAACAATGTAGCTTTCTTAGATCGTTTAACCCAAATAGCTATACTTTGATGTAGAGATTTAGTGTAGTAAGCTATTATAAGACTCTTGGCAGGCATAAAATATGCAGGGATTCGGTTTTTAAGTGTTAAGAATCTTTGATTAAAATCTTTAACTTTTTCTTTTGGGTTCATTCTTAAGCTAGAAAGATCCATGACCAGGACTTCCAAAATTTTACCATCTCTGAACTTTTCCAAAAAGCATGACTCAAAGTTTTCCCAAGACACGATGGTGTGTGGTTGTTGGGAAAAGTACCATGTGGATGCATTACCCTTGAAAGTGTAAGGGAACAACCTATAGACAACGTCTTCATGTTCAACATTGAAGAGTCTAATGGCTAACATAAATTTTTTGATATGATCTTCAGCTATCTGTTTCGAATCAGGATCAAAATTAGGAAGCCATTTCTCCAGGTGCTTAGGTAAAGGGTGTTGGGCTCTAGGTACAACTACAGCATCCTGATCAAGCTAGGGTCTAGTAGGGTTGTTCTAATTTGCCATTGGGGTAGTGGGTGTGGAAGGCTGAGAAGGTGAATTTCCTTCGTCAAAAGAATCTCCTCCAGAATAGGAAGGAGATGATGGAGGTGGTGAAGGAGGTATCCCAGATCCTCCTGCAGCAGGATTTAAGATTGGATCTGAAGGATTCACAGTAGGATCAATGCCACCTAATTGTTCTCTGATATCAGAGAAGTCCAGAGGTTGGCCCCATGGACGGTTTGGTATCCTAAGATGAGCTAAGGCACTATGTGTTTTAATAAGAGATTGACGGACAATCTCTTGTATGTCCCCACCTGTAGGATTAGGGGTTGTTGGCTCAACTGTGATCTGAGGATCATCGGTTGAAGTAGTTGTTCTTTGAAGGGGAATATTATCGTGTGAACAGCTTCTAGTCACCATAGGTGAGCGATTAGGGGGTGGAGGAGTCTTGCGACCGCCTCGTGCCATTAATTAAGTTCAAGTCCTCCTTCTAGCGCCATTTGTTGATGGGCAAAATTGACCATCTGTCAACTGAGAGAGTGGAACCGGTCCGGGGTTGTCTAATAACCCAAGCTGTTTGGAATGAACCACCCTGACGGGTTTAGCGGCTCCGTTAGCCGATCTAAGGTCCTACAAGAACAAAAGAAAACTAATCTAAACTAACTAATCTAACTAAAACTAAATAAAACAAACTAAACTAACTAACAATAAATAAAACAAACTAAAACTAACTAATAAACTAATTTAAATAAAACTAACTACTAAACAAATTAAACTAAAACTAAACTAAACTACTCTAACTATTCTATATACAATCTAATATTATACTAACTCTAATCAACTATCTAATTACTAACTGCAATATCACTTATTCACAAAATGTACAATATAAACAATTTACAGATTTAATTAAAACCTGCAAAACTCATGAATATTCTTCCCTAAGACAGCGAGAGATGTTTTTGTTGATTTTTTGATTTTATAAATAAGAAATAAAACTTACTGAAATTAAACAATCTAATATACTAAACACACATATATCTAACTTAAAATACTAACAAATATACTAAACAAATAAATGACAAACTGACCTGGAAACGCTCCAGATTTGTCCTGTGTAAGATGACTTTGAAGCTGGTTGGAGGAAGGAAACTCGCACCAAATGATCCAGAAGCTTTTCATAAACGATAAACTGCAATTCTCTTTAAGTTTGTTTACAGGAAAAACAAGACATAAAAATTCATAACAATTATATGATTTATAAATCTCTGCATTAAGGGAAACCTGTTATGCAAAAACTTATACTTAATAATCCAATTAATGAAGAAGAGAAATCTGTCATTCACAAACTGAATCAAGTAATTGTTGAGTTTTTAAATACTGGAGAAATCAGATATGGATTATATTGATTAAATCATATCATTTGCAAAAGATTAAGATAGCTAAAGTAGTCATTAACCAAATGCAAATTGATAAACATAAACATGAAACAAAATATTGATATTATGAAAACCTAAAGTTGTAGCAGGACATCAATTTCTGTCTCAGTCTGTATTAAAATTCCATATCCTTGTTCTCCCACGAATGAGGATAATGTTATTACAAAAATAATAAGTATTTATAAGTCTTTCCACAAGGTAAAACCTCCCTGTGGCAGTTATCAAACTGTTTACATAATCTGGGAAGATATTCCCAAGATCAACTAAACTAGGAAACTAAAATGAAACCAAAATATTTCAAATATCCTCTAACTGCTCATCAAATCCAATGCAATTTCGAATTCACCTGTAATGGACCAAAAATAACAAGTTAGAGAGATATTTTATTAGCAAAACAATAAAAATCTAATTCCATAGACTTATCTACAGAATCATCTGATTTTGTAGCTAGTCTAAAATAATATACAGAATCGGAATTGAAATAAAATCAAATCTTTGAATGAGTTTTAATTCAATTATCTTTTAACAGCCAATTGAAAATGATTTATTCAGTTGGAGCTTGATAAACCATGTGAAATCAAAACAGAATCATAAAATCATTCAACTCTGTTCGCTTAATCACCACAGAATAGGGTCTAAAAGATTCATATCTAGTGCAACCAATAAAAACAAATCTAATGCATTTGTTATGTCGTTATACCAACAGGAGATATAATCAAATTGAACCGAATCGTTTACAATTCGTTGTAACGACATAGCAAACAAGGTGTATCATAGTGCGTAAGAGATACCTGATCATGTTTTTGCAAACTGAGGTAAACAAGATCGATTACATTCAACGAATCGTAACCGAATTTGGTAACAAAAATAACACAGTCAATCAAATCATTTCATAACCACCCGAATCTAACATTTTTGTAATCTTTTAATATCAATTTGAAACGATCATAATTCGACAGGATCATTCCAATCGTTATCACTGAGTTGACACAGAAAACGGTCCGAGCCAGGAATAGATTAATTCAAATTCGGTGCGAAAATCAATTTAAAACAAGATCATAATAGGCTTGGTAGAATTCTTAATTCGTTGTGGCCAATTTGGGCAAACAGGGTTGATCGACTTTGATCAAAATGAAATCGTTCTAATTAATGAATCAATCGGCTGAGGTTTATCATAGTTGTCATGAATCGAATCAATTCCATGATTTGGGCACAACTGTACATATTGTTTTTCTAAAAACAGAGTAGTTCATTTCCCACATTAAAATCGAATAGAGCAATATATCAGTTTTGAACATAGTAAGAAAGAGCATATCGTAACAATTAATTCAATCAAATTGTTTGCCAATCGTAGCATATAGATCATAACAAAATCAAATCCGAATACGATTGTGTTCTAAACTGAGTATGAAAAAATTCTTTTTGAAATCGGATACACACCAATCCATTTGAAAGCACACTATTAATTTTGTCGACTAAATAAGGCAAACCAGTCAATCAAATCTAAACGCATATCACTCAAATCCAATCAGAATATATCGATCTCTATACTGGGAATGATCGGATTGTATATCAAATCGAGATTTCTTTTTATTCAAAACAAAGCTATATATAGAATGCTCGCAATATAATAGGTCCATTCAATATGTGAATAGAACTGTTTAAAAACTGAATACAAATCATCATAGAAAACTAGATTATTTACAAAACAAAATGATGTGAAAACCATACATGTGTAGTGACGAGACCACTTGATTATGCCAGCTTGGAATTCACAATAGCCGTGGCTGATTCCACGTTCTTGAACAAGATAGAGCCGGTCGTCTTTTTTTTTTTATCCACTGCTTGAACCTTGGCTTTTTGTCTAGTTAGCACGGCAATCTGGTCTTCCAAAGATTGAATCTTTGACTGAAGTATAGGAACATCAGCATAATACTGCTCTAACCATGAATTTCACTGATCACAGGGTGACTGTGTAGGTTTAGACAGAGCAGGCGAGGGTTTGGGAAAATGATCGAGGGTTTCACAAGGAAACTTAATGCCTGGGTAATTAGGGTCGTCCTTTAGGCACGGGGGTAGGTTTGATACAAAGTCATATGAGGGTTCAGCACACAAACCTTGCGAATAGGGGTATTCGCTGGCCAAAAAATGCTCGACTTCTGAATCAGAATCCTCACTTAGGGTAATAGGGTTTGAATGAGCAGGGGGTTTTGCCTTGTTTCGTGCCATCCGTGAAATCAAACGTGCATTCCTTTTACCCTTATCGTTAGCAGTAGGTTTTACCTTAGGTTTCTTGCTCACGGGCTTTTTGATGGCCTCTGCACTCTTAGTTACAGTGTCGGGTAGGTCGATAGGAGGGTTGGCCGAGGGTTTAGGCAGTAGGACATGGTAGGGCACCGGGGTTACAGCCTTGGTTTCAACTACCACAGATTTATCAATCTGTATAGGGTCGGTGTCCTCAAAGCCATTACGGGCGATGAAGGACTTCCAACTGTCACCAAGCAAACTCAAATGATAAACAACAATGAGCTTAATAAGCCCATGATGAAATAATCTGTTTTTAGCCTTGTGCCCCTTATATTTTTTGGACATCTTATACAAGCTCCGATGAAAATAGAACGGCATGTTGAGAGGATAACCTATAAAAATCATCAATAGACGCAAGTGATAAAGTAATACAAGCCCGTATCTGCCTTCCCAAGTGACGAACTACTTGATTATCATTAACAGGTTGTGCCATCGTTTTTTAAGTATAGTCACGGCCATACCTCTATCACAGGAGGTGATTTTACGCGATTAAAACAACAATGTCCATGGCACTTCCTCGACCTTGCAATTCTTAAACCACCGTTGTCTAGAAGTAGATAACCCCGTAGCCGAGCTGATGAACTGTTCATCAATCTCTAACTGTACATCGCCTACTTTGGCTCGACATCCATCGAAGGTTGTAGCAAACTATCGGGCTACACACAGGTTAAAACCCTCAAAACATTTCACGAAGGTAAGCCATCCACTGTCTGCCAAATCTTGGAGGGCATTGTCAAACATCAACAGGGCCTGGTTGCCATTGGGTTCAACTCTCACGACTGGGGCCATGGTGCCGAATGCATGGTAAGGGAAGGTTTTAAATTCACCAACACACACAGAAGCAAAGCTATTCGGTCTAACAGCAATGAACGAGCAAAAAAGGGGGTAAGCATAAATGTGCGCATGCGAGGGTGGTGGAGTCTGCCATGCATAATATTCATTACCCAAGTACAACCGCCAAGTTTCATAGATGTTCACTCCATGATAATAGTTCAGCCATTAAGTCATGCGTAAAACCAATGAAAACCAATGTGTATACACGCAAATGTTATGCCACGGTGTTCAAACATTCGACATATAATTCAAAAACCCATAAACCAACTATGCGCCAATGTATACGATCAAACGTTTAACCAAGGTGCCAAACAATATTCATAATAGTTGACAAGCCGAACGTTATAAAAATTTAACATAAGGATTATATAATATATATAAACAAAATTAACCATAACCCTTATGCAGAAACAAATATCAGGCAAGTCATAAAAAGTGTAAATCCAAATACTCAGTGCCTTGCAAACTTATTGAAACTCAATCACATCATCAATATAAGAATGACCAATGAGCAAGGTTCGAAAGTTCTTCCAGCTACATAATGATAGACAAAAGGTAAGCGCAGTAGGCACATTGATAAAAAGATCATGACAGTTCAGATAGTGGTCAAAATGTAACTTCAAAAGATTTAGTTTTCACGCTTACAGTCGTGAAAACAAAACGAAAACAAGTGTGTAAATGTCGCAAGAAATGAAAATGTCGTTTATCTAAAAACTTCGACAAAATTTGATGTTTGCAAGACAAAGGTGTAGGCAGTTTATAGGATCATGGAAAAATGTGATTGGCTGCCAACAATGGTGACACACTGGTAGAAGCAGTTATCTCTGTCAAAAGAAATAAATTCAGATTAGGACAACAAAGAAAATTTCAACTCAAAAATAACAACCAGAAAATCGTACAAACATCATCATAAACCATCTTTTCCAGCAGTGTTTCAAAAGATGAAAACCAATAACAGTTTTAAGATCAGCAAGTCACGATATTAAAGATAAAATCTCCGATACTGTTGGCATGGCCACTACTGCTAGCAGGCTTCCATAGCCTCAACAGGGTTTCCATTTAACCCACTCTGACATCTGTATCATGTTAAGAAGTTCTGGATCAGAATAAAGGACTATAAAGAGGTTTCTTTTTTTTTCACAAATTTTCATATACCCGACATTGCTTCGCTGCCAGCGGGCCTGTTCAGTACCCCGACGAAGTTGTCTTGGCTCCATGCATGCATTTACTCACTGCCAGCAGACCTGTTCAGCATCCCGGTGGGTTTACAAACACTTCCCACAGCTCTTATTCATTTTTTATTTTGTTTTTCATAGGTATATAGCTGAGCGGGGTGACGCTGAAAATCTTGATATTTTAACATATTTTTTCAGACCTCATGAGAATTTTTTAGAACTGTCCTTTATTTAGCTCCAGAGATGTTTTATTTATAAAAACAACTTCCTATGACAGGGAGACATCTTTTGAGTCATTCCTTTACGGAAAAGGGACAGCGTAAAAAGATAATAGATGATCATGGCAAACTTTGCTCAGAGATTGAAATTAGTAAACTTCTTTCAAACAACAAAATTTTCCAACATAGATTATCAATTTCAGCAATCTATCATTGATGTTTGTACAAATTTTTTAGAATTTATTTAAGCGAAGAAAATATCTTATCGTCTTTGTCTGAATAGCTCAGTGTACAGGTATGTGTATTTTCCAAAAAAAAAAAAAAAAAAACACAAAAAACTGATAAATTCAAATCAAAATCAAAACAGAAAGCAAACGAAGATGAAAAATAAAAGTGAAATATTTACATAATATACAAGGGTATTTATCATGCAAAGTATCTTTTCAGGGCATGGCCATTCACCAGGTAGGTGTCAAGCTGCCCTTCAAGATTCTTTAAGCGAAAAGAACTAGGACCCAACTTTTCAGCAATTAAAAATGGTCCAAGCCATAAGTTTTGGAATTTAGTGTGCTCACCCTTTCCTTCATGCGGTTTGTCCCACTTCAAGACAAGATCGCCTACTTCAAAATTCCTATCAGAAGCAGAATTAGAGTCGAACCAGCTTTTAATCAATTGTTGATGTTGATCTAACTTACGCTTAGCTTGCGCTCTTTCTTCTTCTAGCTTCATCAAAGCATTAATTCGGTTTTCTAAAGGGGGACAATCTTCTTCTTGGACTTTTTGTGACAACTGAAGCGAAGGAAGAAGAATGTGAGGTGGCAGAATTGCTTCTCTGCCATAAACGAGAAAAAAGGGGGAGTTAACCACAGTGTATTTTGGCGTTACCCCATTATCCCAAAGTGCGTTCAGCAATGCATTGTGCCAATTCTTGTGATTTTCAGCCACAGTTCTCTTGATTATTTTGATCAAGTTCTTGTTTGTTGATTCGGCTAAGCCGTTGCCCTGAGGGTAGTAACTAGTAGAATACTTCAGCTTAATTTCTTTTTCCAAAGCGAACTCGGTCATCTCAAGAGAAGAAAAGTATGAAGCGTTATCAAAGACCAGACAATCAGGGATACCGAAACGAGTGATGATATTCGAATTTAGAAAGGCAATTACCTGACTGGTGTTGACAGTTCTTAACGCAGCAGCTTCAGACCATAGAGTAAAGTAATCCGTGGCTGTCACAATATACTTGTGTTGTTGCAAGGATGGAGGGTTAACTGGACCTATGATATCAAGGCCCCATTGTTGGAAAGGAGAATCTACTGAAACGGGTTGCAAGGGAAAGGCTGGTTTTTGCAACCGCCCTGATGCTTTCTGACAGATGATACATTTACGACACAAGGCATGGGCGTCTCTAAAAAGAATGGGCCAGTAATAACCAGCTCTCAGAACCTTATGAGCAATGGCGTCACCACCGAAGTGGCCACCAGCTTCTCGTGCATGCAACTCGAGCAATACTTTTTCTGCTTCATCTTTTTCATGACAACGCATCAGTACGCCGTCAAAACTCTGGCAAAACAGGATACCGTTAACCAGATGAAAGGAGGCAGACTTCAGTCTCAGCGCTCTTCTTTTAGCGGGGTCAAGGTAACGGGGGGCTGATCCATGTTCAAGAGAAAATCTTATATCGTCGTACCAAGGACTAACAAGGTTTTGTGCACAACAGATTAAGCTTTGATCACTTTGTCCTGGGTTTGACGTATCACTATCTTCTTGCTGTTCTGTTTCTCAATCAACAACCAACTTACACAACCCCTGGCCTCTCACAATCTGAGCTGGGGTGATTTCTAGGTCATACTCCTGCAAGGAGGTGACCCAGCTGGCTCTCTTCTCTCCTAACTCCTTCTTCACTAACAAGTTCCTCATGGTAGGGTAGGAGACAACGACTTTCGTCCTTGACTTCAAGAGATAGGACCGGAAATGCTTTACTTCTTTGAAAAAAACGTAGGCTTGTCGATCGACCACTGGGTAGTTAAGTTCAGCACCTTTTAAAGAAGAGCTCATAAAGGCGATGGGTACTTCGTTGTTCTTGGCATTCTTCTGAGTTAGGACGGCGGCATAGGAATGGTCAGAGGCAAAAGTATAGAGTGTAAAATCTTGAGAGAAGTCAGGGATCATGAGAGACGGAGCGTCTATTATGGCCTTCTTTATTGCATTAAAAGCTTGGTTTTTTGGGGATCCCTGGTGATATTGGGTGTCTTTCTTAATTAGGTTCTGCAAGGGTCTGACCATTTCGGAGAAGCTGGGGACAAATCTTCTCATGAAGTTAATTTGGCCTAAGAAAGACTGCATGGATTTTTTGGATGTAGGAGGGGGAAGTTTAGAGATGACTTAGGTCCTTTCGAGGTCAATAATCATCCCATCACTAGACACAATGAATCCTAGGAGTTTACCATGTTCTACTGCAAAGATGGACTTCTTGGGGTTCAAGGAGATGCCGTATTTATGACATCACAGCAGGACAGCTCGTAAGTGAGTTAGATGATCGTTTTTGTTTTTTTAAAATATAGTCACATCATCTAAGTAAACTACGATGGACTGATTGATTAAGCCTCGAAAAGCAATGTCCATTGCTCTCTGAAAGGTAGCACCAGCATTAATCAATCCAAAGGGAATTTTGCGATAAGCATAAGTGCCCCACGGGGTACGGAAGGTAGTTTTTAGTTGGTCTGGCAAAGACATCAGGACTTGGTTGTATTCAGAGAAACCATCCCACTAAGGATAGCCTGTCGGAACCAGATACCTATTGAAGGATTTGTTCCATGGGCGGGACAGGATAGTTGTCTTTATCAGACGCTCTATTGAGGTTTCGGAAATCAACACAAAGTCGGATTTCCCTGTTTTTCTTCCGCACTGGGACAAGGTTGGACACCCATTGAGTGTGCCTAATAGGAAAAATTATTTTAGCACTTAGGAGTTTATTCAATTCTTTTTGAACGGTCGGTTCGAGTTTAGGATGCATTTTCCTCAATTTATGTTGGAAGGGTAAGGTTTGGGGCTTCATCGGGATGACATGCTGTATGATATTAGGATCGAAAGTTTTGAGATCATCATACGTCCATGCGAAGACATCTTTAAATTCTTTGAATAATTTAATGAATGCAACTTTTTCTTGTCGAGAACATCCCAATCCTAGATTAATGCATTGAGGTTTTTCATCAGTTCCTAAGTTCACTTTTTCATAAGACAACGAGGAACTATTAGTTTTACAATTGACCGTCTTTTTAAATTTATCTTCAAAATCATAAAACTTTTCTAATCTAACTATGGATTTGGGTATCGAGTTTACCATATCCGATAGTGCTTCAGGAGATTTCGGATCAGGTATTACCGTAAAGTCGTGCAAATTGTCATCGTGTGTGCATTTATCTATCACCATGCCTTGAAAGGTTTCTTCCATGTGCAGAAAGTTAATGATTTGCTGATCATCGTCAAATACTCTCCAGTTTGTGATATTGTCAGGAACAGATGGTCGAAACAATAGCTCCACGGAGAATGCATTTGGGGACAAGCCTTCTGCAGGAAGAAGTTTAGAAGCTACATTAGCTAATAGATCTTCTTCAACATTATTTAATCTAGGAATGGAATTTATATTGAAAGAAGAAAATTTATTCATTAAACTCCATACCTCAGACTGGTAACTTTTGAGATGCGGGGAAAGACAGTGTATAGAATCTCTTACCTGTCTAACCACTATTTCGAAGTCGCCAAATACAACCAGATTTTGAATTTTCATGTCCAGAGATTTTCTGAGACCTTGCAGTAAAGCCTCATATTCTGCAGTATTGTTAGTACATTCAAATTCTAGTCTGCAAGCCATTAATGTCTTGTTACCTGTCGGATCAATAATGATGCAACCTGCACCAGCTCCTTCTTTAGACTTAGAACCGTCGAAATATAGAGACCAAATTTGATTTCCACCGGGCTCATGGGACTGTTGCATAGAAGCTATTGGTTGCACATATGCTATGATCTCGGACTGTTGTTCTAGATTGATGATAGGTGAAGCCTCGACCATGAAATTTCTGAAGAAGGTGTCCATCCCTTGGACTTCGGGTGAATCAGCAGAAGGTGTATATGGTTCGTTAGGATCTTTCAAATCTGTGACCGTGAATTTAAGGTAGCACTCACGATTCACTTTAATCTTGTTGGGCTTACCATTCTCTAGGAGCCATAAGTGAGACCAGTATGTCCTGAAGTAACCATTTAGCTGCTCCGACCAGTCCCTGCTTAAAAACAGACCATACACTTCTGGAATATCCACAACGATTATATCAATAACTTGATGAACCTTAGGGTTAGACGATAATCTAATCAATACATTTTTCAGTTCGCCTATAACTTTAACATTTGTCCGATCAAGTTGTATGATTTTTAAAGTAGATGGTTCCACTTCAGCATTAATCTTTTGGCAGACAGACCAAGGCATCACATTGGATGACGCCCCTGAGTCGACCATACAATTATGCACATTTCTATTGAAAATCTCGAAAGTTAAAAGAAATGGAGGTACATTCTTGCGAGTGCTAGGAGTAATAACTTGTGGCTTCTTACTCGCAGTTTCTAATGCTACTTTATCTACATTATTTACATTATTTACATTATTTACAAGGACTACAGGAAGGCTTCCTTTATCTTGAGGATCAGGATTATTTTTAGTGGAAGTCTTCTGAGGGACTTTGCTTTGCACAACCTTGTTACCACTTGAATTACCATTCTTTCCATTCTCTGAAATATTTTGCAACATCTTTTGTAACAAAAATGGAAACTTCAACAACTCATAAATAGAAATGTTGGCCCTTAACTTTTTAAGATCTTCAACAACATCATAATCTAAGTTGGGGTTCACATTACTCTGTTTAGTCTCAGCTGATTTAGAAGGCTTTGGAGGCGAAGTTGTAGTGTTTTCGGTAGAAGGCTTGTTTGTTGTCTTACTCCTAGTGTTATAAGGGTGAACAGTCTTGAAGTTATCTTGAAAGAGGCTATCCGAGAAGTGTCCAAAGATGTTTGGAGAAGACTCTTCTTATTGAACCGTTTCTTGTTCGACTACTTCCTGAGGGATATCAGGGGGTATCATGTTATCTTGGGCTTCTAGAATTGTTTGAAGAGCACATTGCAAACTTTCTAGATTAAGGCCCTTGGTGGTTGGACTAGGTCGGTTGGTAGGAAAAAGTTTCTAGAAAGGAGGTTTGTAGGGTCCTTTACTTGAGGAATCTTCTTCAGTTGACCTTTTTAAGTCTGTAACTTGATTTGATAGTTTCTGAACAACTTTAGTTAAATTTTCCAAATCAGAGTTTTCAGGTTGTGTTTTACTTTGAGTGGGTCTGGAGAGAATTTCAATCTTCTTTTTGGGAGCAGAACTGGCCTCTGTTTCATTGTTGGAAGAGTCCTTAAGGCTAAGTATGTCTTTTTCAATCTGGGTGGCCTCCTCGAAGGCTTCTAACAATGTAGCTTTCTTAGATCGTTTAACCCAAATAGCTATACTTTGATGTAGAGCTTTAGTTTAGTAATCTATTATAAGACTCTCGGCAGGCATAGAATCTGTAGGGATTCGGTTTTTAAGTGTTAAAAATATTTGATTAAAATCTTTAACTTTTTCTTTTGGGTTCATTCTTAAGCTAGAAAGATCCATGACCAGGACTTCCGGAGGTTTACCGTCTCCGAAATTTTCCAAAAAGCATGACTCAAACTTTTCCCAAGACACGATGGTGTGTGGCCATTGGGAAAAGTACCATGTGGATGCATTACCCTTGAAAGTGTAAGGGAACAACCTACAGACAACGTCTTCATGTTCAACATTGCGGAGTCTAATGGCTAACATAAATTTTTTGATATGATCTTCAGCTATCTGTTTCAAATCAGGATCAAACTTAGGAATCCATTTCTTCGAGTGCTTAGGTAAAGGGTGTTGGGCTCCACGTACAGCTACAACATCCTGATCAAGCCAGGGTCTAGTAGGGTTTTTCTGATTTGCCATTGGGGTAGTGGGTGTGGAAGGCTGAGAAGGTGAATTGCCTTCGTCAGAAGAATCTCCTCCAGAAGAGGAAGGAGATGATGGAGGTGGTGAAGGAGGTATCCCAGATCCTCCTGCAGCAGGATTTAATATTGGATCTGAAGGATTCACAGTAGGATCAATGCCACCTAATTGTTCTCTGATATCAGAGAAGTCCAGAGGTTGGCCCCATGGACGGTTTGGTTGCCTAAGACGAGCTAAGGCACTATGTGTTTTAATAATAGATTGATGGACAATATCTTGTATGTCACCACCTGTAGGATTAGGGGTTGTTGGCTCAACTGTGATCTGAGGATCGTCGGTTGAAGTAGTTGTTGTTTGAAGGGGAATATTATCGTGTGAATGGCTTCTAGTCACTATAGGTGAGCGATTAGGGGGTGGAGGAGTCTTGCGACCGCCTCGTGCCATTAATTAAGTTCAAGCCCTCCTTCTAGCACCATTTGTTGACGGGTGAAATTGATCGTCCGTCAACTGAGAGAGTGGAACCGGTCCGAGGTTGTGTAATAACCCAAGCCGTTTGGAATGAACCACCCTGATAGATTTAGCGGCTCCGTTAGCCGATCTAAGGTCCTACAAGAACAAAAGAAAACTAATCTAAACTAACTAATCTAACTAAAACTAAATAAAACTAACTAAACTAACTAACAATAAATAAAACTAACTAAAACTAACTAATAAACTAATCTAAATAAAACTAACTACTAAACAAATTAAACTAAAACTAAACTAAACTACTCTAACTATTCTATATACAATCTACTAATTAATATTATACTAACTCTAATCAACTATCTAATTACTAACTGCAATATCACTTATTCACAAAATGTACAATATAAACAATTTACAGATTTAATTAAAACCTGCAAAACTCATGAATATTCTKCCCTAAGACARCGAGAGATGTTTTTGTTGATTTTTTGATTTTATAAATAAGAAATAAAACTTACTGAAATTAAACAATCTAATATACTAAACACACATATATCTAACTTAAAATACTAACAAATATACTAAACAAATAAATGACAAACTGACCTGGAAATGCTCCAGATTTGTCCTGTGTACGATGACTTCGAAGCTGGTCGGAGGAAGGAAACTCGCACCGGATGATCCAGAAGCTTTTCGTAAACAATAAGCTGCAATGCTCTTTAAGTTTGTTTACAGGACAAACAAGACATAAAAAATCATAACAATTATATGATTTATAAATCTCTGCAATAAGGGAAACCTGTTATGCAAAAACTTATACTTAATAATCCAATTAATGAAGAAGAGAAATCTGTCATTCACAAACTAAATCAAGTAATTGTTGAGTTTTTAAATACTGGAGAAATCAGATATGGATTATATTGATTAAATCATATCATTTGCAAAATATTAAGATAGCTAAAGTAGTCATTAACCAAATGCAAATTGATAAACATAAACATGAAACAAAATATTGATATTATGAAAAGCTAAAGCTGTAGCAGAAAATCAATTTCTGTCTCAGTCTGTATTAAAATTCGATATCCTTGTTCTCCCATGAATGAGGATAATGTTATTACAAAAATAATAAGTATTTATAAGTCTTTCCACAGGGTAAAACCTCCATGTGGCAGTTATCAAACTGTTTACATAATCTGGGAAGATATTCCCAAGATCAACTAAACTAGGAAACTAAAATGAAACCAAAATATTTCAAATATCCTCTAACTGCTCATCAAATCCAATGCAATTTCGAATTCATCTGTAATGGACCAAAAATAACAAGTTAGAGAGATATTTTATTAGCAAAACAATAAAAATCTAATTCCACAGACTTAGCTACAGAATCATCTGATTCTGTAGCTAGTCTAAAATAATATACAGAATCGGAATTGAAATCAAATCAAATCTTTGAATGAGTTTTAATTCATTTATCTTTTAACATCCATTTGAAAACTATTTATTCAATTGGAGCTTGATAAACCATGTGAAATCAAAACAAAATCATAAAATCATTCAACTTTGTTCGCTTAATCACCACAGGATCGGGTCTAAAAGAGTCATATCCAGTGCAACCAATAAAAACAAATCTAATGCATTTGTTATGTCGTTATACCAATAGGAGATATAATCAAATTGAACCGAATCATTTACAATTCGTTGTAACGACATAGAAAACAAGGTGTATCATAGTGCGTAAGAGATACCCGATCACATTTTTGCAAACTGAGGTAAACAAGATCGATTACATTCAACGAATCATAACCGAATTTGGTAACAAAAATAACACAGTCAATCAAATCGTTTCATAACCACCCGAATCTAACATTTTTGTAATCTTTTAATATCAATTTGAAACGATTATAATTCGATAGGATCACTCCAATCGTTATGACTGAGTTGACACAGAAAATAGTCCGAGCCAAGAATAGATTAATTCAAATTTGGTGCAAAAATCAATTTAAAACAAGATCATAACAGGCTTGGTAGAATTCTTAATTCGTTGTGGCCAATTTGGGCAAACAGGGTTGATCGACTTTGATCAAAACGAAATCATTCTAATTAACGAATCAATTGGCTGAGGTTTATCATAGTTGTCACGAATCGAATCAATTCCATGATTCGGGCACAACTGTACATATTGTTTTTCTAAAAGCAGAGTAGTTCATTTCCCACATTAAAATCGAACAGAGCAATATCTCAGTTTTGAACATCGTAAGAAAGAGCATATCGTAACAATTAATTCAATCAAATTGTTTGCCAATCGTAGCATATAGATCATAACAAAATCAAATCCGAATACGATTGTGTTCTAAAGTGAGTATGAAAAAATTCTTTTTGAAATCGGATACACACCAATCCATTCGAAAGCACACTATTAATTTTCTCGACTAAATAAGGCAAACCAGTCAATGAAATCTAAACGCATATCACTCAAATCCAATCAGAATCTATCGATCTCTATACTGGGAATGATCGGATTGTATATCAAATCGAGATTTCTTTTTATTCAAAAAAAAGCTATATATAGAATGCTCACAATATAATAGGGCCATTCAAGATGTGAACAGAACTGTTTAAAAACTGAATACAAATCATTATAGCAAACTAGATTATTTACAAAACAAAATGATGTGAAAACCATACATGTGTAGCGACGAGACCAATTGATTATGCCAGCTTGGAATTCACAACAGTCGTGGTTGATTCCACGTTCTTGAACAAGATAGAGCCGGTCGTCTTTTGTTTTTTATCCACTACTTGAAGCTTGGCTTTTTGTCTAGTTAGCACGGAAATCTGGTCTTCCAAAGATTGAATCTTTGACTGAAGTATAGGAACATCAACATAATACCGCTCTAACCATGAATTTCACTGATCACAGGGTGACTGTGTAGGTTTAGACAGAGCAGGCGATGGTTTGGGCAAATGATCGAGGGTTTCACAAGGCAACTTAATGCATGGGTAATTAGGGTCGTCCTTTAGGCAGGGGGGTAGGTTTGATACAAAGTCATCTGAGGGTTCGGCACACAAACCTTGCAAATAGGGGTATTCGCTGGCCAGAAAACGCTCGACTTCTGAATCAGAATCCTCACTTAGGGTGATAGGGTTTGAATGAGCAGGGGGTTTTGCCTTGTTTCATGCCATTCGTGAAATCAAACGTGCATTCCTTTTACCCTTATCGTTAGCAGTAGGTTTTACCTTAGGTTTCTTGCTCATGGGATTTTTGATGGCCTTTGCACTCTTAGTTACAGTGTCGGGTAGGTCGATAGGAGGGTCGACCGAGGGTTTAGGCAGTAGGACATGGTAGGGAACCGGGGTTACAGCCTTGGTTTCAACTACCATAGATTTATCAATCTGTACAGGGTTGGTGTCCTCAAAGCCATTATAGGTGATGAAGGACTTCCAACTGTCACCAAGAAAACTCAAATGATAAACAACAATGAGCTTAATAAGCCCATGAGTAAATAAGCTGTTGTTAGACTTGTGCCTCTTATATTTTTTGGACATCTTATACAAGCTCCGATGAAAATAGAACGGCATGTTTAGAGGATAACCTATAAAAATCATCAATAGACGCAAGTGATAAAGGAATACAAGCCCGTATCTGCCTTCGCAGATGATGAACTGCTTGATTATCATTAACAAATTGTGCCATCGTTGTTTAAGCATAGTCACGGGCATACCTCTATCACAAGAGGTGATTTTGCGCGATTGAAACAACAATGTCCACGGCACTTCCTCAACCTTGCAATTCTTAAACCACCGCTGTCCAGAAGTAGATAACCCCGTAGCCGAGATGATGAACTGCTCATCAATCTCTAACTGTACATCGCCTACTTTGGCTCAACAACCATCGAAGGTTGTAGCAAACTGTCGGGCTACACACAAGTTAAAACCCTCAAAACATTTCACGAAGGTAAGCCATCCACTGTCTTCCAAATCTTAGCGGGCATTGTCAAACATCAACAGGGCCTGGTTGCCATTGGGTTCAACTCTCACGACTGGGGCCATGGTGCCGAATGCATGGTAAGGGAAGGGTTTGAATTCACCAACACACACAGAAGCAGAACTATTCGTTCTAACAGCAATGAACGAGCAAAAAAGGGGGTAAGCATAAATGTGCGCATGCGAGGGTGGTGGAGTCTGCCATGCATAATATTCTTTACCCAAGTACAACCGCCAAGTTTCATAGTTGTTCACTCGATGATAATAGTTCATCCATTAAGTCATGCGTACAACCAATGAAAACCAATGTGTATACACGCAAATGTTATGCCACAGTGTTCAAACATTCAACATATAATTCAAAAACCCATAAACCAACTATGCGCCAATGTATACGATCAAAATTTTAACCAAGGTGCCAAACGATATTCATAATAGTTGACAAGCCGAACGTTATAAAAATTTAACATAAGGATTATATAATATATATAAACAAAATTAACCATAACCCTTATGCAGAAACAAATATCAGGCAAGTCATAAAAAGTGTAAATCCAAATGCTCAGTGCCTTACAAACTTAATGAAACTCAATCACATCATCAATATAAGAATGACCAATGAGCAAGGTTCGAAAGTTCTTCCAGCTACATAATGATAGAAAAAAGGTAAGCGCAGTAGGCACATCGATAAAAAGATCATGACAGTTAAGATAGTGTTCAAAATGTAACTTCGAAAGATTTAATTTTCACGCTTACAGTCGTGAAAACAAAATGAAAACAAGTGTGTAAATGTCGCAAGAAATGAAAATGTAGTTTATCTAAAAACTGCGACAAATTTTGATGTTTGCAAGACAAAGGTGTAGGTAGCTTATAGGATCATGGGAAAATATGATTGGCTGCCAACAATACTCAATACTGCAAGCAAGGGCATGAGATGCAATCACAATTTAGCACTAAAAAATGTCCCTTTGTTTTTATATATCTTTTAGTCTACTTGGTGTGAAAAAGGGGTAAAACTATGCCAAATAGACGTCTTTTCAAATCCATTTTACGAGTGTGAAAATGACAAGTTCACTCGGCGATCTTTTCCATTTTTGATAGCGAGTCAGAAAAGAGCTTAACTAAAACTCATGATCTTTCAAATCCAATTTTAACGAGTGTGAAAGGGAAAAATCACTCGACGATCTTTTCAATTTTTAATAACAAGTCAGAAAAGAGCTTAACTAAGACTCGTGAAAGGGAAAAATCACTCGACGATCTTTTCAATTTTTAATAATGAGTTAGAAAAGAGCTTAACTAAGACTCGTGACCTTTCAAATCCAAATTAACGAGCGTGAAAGGAACAAATCGCTCGACATTCTTTTCGCTTTTTGATTGGGTTGAAAAAAGGCTTTTCTTGAACTCATTGGGAGATTCTAGGCGAAAAGTCACGGGGGAGGCCAAGGCTCCCATGCGGACCTTTTGTGGAATGTTGGTATCTTATGAAGAATCGACACAAGCTCGGGAAGACCCAAAGCTCTCCAAGTCGAGGAGGGAAAAGTGCTAATGGAGGTTATCGTCTCTGTGATATATAGGATAATGTCTCTTCCTGGAAAAGACATATGAAAAGGCATTGGATACACCACAAGACCATCCCAATCAAAGGGAACCTCATCAAGACTTGGAGGGAGAGAACTTGGGAAGAGTAAAACTCTCTCTTGTTCAGAAGGTGAAGTAATAGAAATGCTAAGGACATGGCATAGAAGGCGTAGAACTAGAACCAGAAGATCAGGATCGACCAAAAATTGCATTGGCATGACCTCTTCCTTAGACTTGTCACTCTCCAAGAGAAGAGTGGGGTCAATTGAATATTTCATCGATACAACCACTTCCTCAACCATTGGTTGAATAGGATGCGAGACAACAAGGTCAAGAGGTGCATCACCCCAAAAAATAGAAGTGTTGTTGGTCGAAGATTGCATTGATGTGACCATTGGTTGAACAAGATACGAGACAACAAGGTCAAGAGATGCATCACCCCTGAACATAGGAGAGGTGTTGGTCGAAGATTGCATCGACACAACCACAGGTTGAACGAGATGTGAGACAACAAGGTCAAAGGATGCATCAATCCCTAAAGGAAAAGGGGTGTCAGCCGAATATTGCATTACCATGATTGTTGTATCAACCAAAGAAGGAACAGAGTGTTGTGAAACCATAGATTCCTCAGAACTTGAAGGGCCCTTAGGTGAGCCCCACACTTCTGGTATCCCAGTAGTAATAGGACATAAATGAGTAAGGTGACTTCCTTCACAAGTCCTACAAAGGAATCTAGGCTTACGTCTGAGACGTCTAGGCTTCTCAATCATATGAATGCCCCCAACATGACTTGTAGTGGCTAGTGAAATGCTCCCAGCATGACTTGCAGAGGCTAGTAGAAAATATCCAACATGACTAGCAGAGGTTGGTGATGAATCCCCAACATGACTAGAAGAGGTTGGTGATGGATGTGTAGTGTGACTAGAAGTGACCAGACATGTGCCCCCAGCATGACTTGCAGTGGCCGGTTGCAGGTCTTCAACATGACTCGCAGAGGTTGTCGACCAATATCCAACATGAATAGCAAAGGTTGGTGATATAACTCTAGTATGACACGCAGTGACTGGACTTATGCCCCCAACATGACTTGTAGCGGCTAGTTGCAGGTCTTCAACATGACTCTCAGAGGTTGTCAACCGATCTCCAACATGACTAGCAGTGGTTGGTGATATAATGTCAGTATGACATGCAATGACTGGACTTGTGCCCCCAGCATGACTTGCAACGGCTGGTTGTAGGTCTTCAACATGGCTCGCAGAGGTTGTCGACCGATCTCCAACATGACTAGCAGCAGTTAGTGATATAATGCAAGTATGACACGCAGTGACTGGACTTGTGAAGGTAGTGAATTGTGGCATTTGAGTCCAAGGTGCAAGGAAAGATTGATTTTGAGAAATTGTAGGCCAGGAAGGATCATGGTTTACACCCTATCCCTATTCGGTAGGATAGTATCCTCCTCCATACTGATTCATAAAGGGTTGTAAGGGCATCGACACTGAGGAAGCCGCTTGTGAAGAGAAAGTGATATGACAAGGGTTACTCATATGAGGATATATGTTTCCCTCAGATGAAGGAACTTCATGAGGGGGGTTTCCCATACTATAAAAATAATTCCCTCTGGATGAAACACCAGAGGGAAGATGGAGGTCCGCCATGGGAAAAGTGTTCATAGGAACTGACATAGCAGAATAAGGATAAGTGGATGGGGTGTAACAAGTAGAATGATTGCATAGTTGGGCACTTACTTATTGCATAGTGGATTCGTAGGAAGGAAGATTCCAACCTCCTACTGTAAGAGGTGTTTGAAGGATATGACTCCCACCAAATTAAGAGGGATAAGAAGGAGGCATCATGCCCCCAGACCCAAAACTTGTATTCGCATAAGTAGGTGAGACAGAGGATGGAAATTGCGAAGACATATCAAGAATACCATGAGAAAAATGATTAGAGACCCAAGGCATGGTCTGAGTATTATAATTTTGCATACCATAATGTGAAGTGGAAGGATCCATCCCCATGAAATGAGTGGGCATCATGGGCGGGGTAGCAGTAAATGAGGGAGCAAAAGGAACTCCATTGTCCATGATAATAAAGGCTCGGCATGAAAACCTATGGTCAACTAATAATCAAAGAGCATACCAAAAAGTCAAACGACCAATATGCATGCAAATGGGCTAAAGTGGTTGAGTGGCCTCCCTCGCTAAAGAATGTATGTCTCATCCAAGAGGGATCTGAGACTCCCTACTAAAGTTTGGAGGTAACATAATCAGTTATAAGGGCCCTCGTAGGCTTAACAACTAGTCGGTCAGATCCCCCCAGAGAGGTAATCTTCCATAAAGGTTGTGTGTTGTCCGACCCTTATCTGACCCAGGATACAAGAAGAACAACCACTGTAAGTAACCTATGAGAAACCTAAGTCAAGTAACTAATCAACCATTGTATAATCGATGCACAGGCGGACAATTGTAAGTCTGGATTACCATATGGGTAGGGTAGTAAATCCCGAAACCTTAAAAGTACTGCCTCTCACAGAGGTATGGATACTAGCAAGATCCACAAATACGAATAAATCCATAGAAATATCTCTGATGCTAGGTGAGTATCCAGGGGTTATCCCTTCAACAAACTTCGCATGACCTTGTGATTAACTCCGGTTAGAGAGGAGGCTCCTGATATTACCAATTATACAATGGATTTCTCAACTCCCTGTCTCAAACACATATGTTGATTTAATTGCCTTGGAGAAGTTTACTCACAAAATCCTATTCCAAGGCACTAAATCCTAGGCTAGTTTGTGCACCCTAAACAATAAAATCGTTACTAATCAATTTTAGTTTAAAGCGTAAATTTTATTGGCCGTGATTACTCAAAAAGATATGGAAATGAAACTCATGGTGTTATGACTCTGCATGAAAATAAAAATAGATATAATGCAAAGCCTAACTTTAACTTTTTAGTGAATGATATTCTAAATAAAAATAGTGCAATATTCAATTTTAACTCTGCAACTCAGAAGTAAAATGTAATCTTTCACTAAATGTGCTAAGTAAATGATAAAGGTTCCAAGAAAAAAATACCAACCAATGCAAAATACCTATTTTTTTGTATTTTCAATGTATTAAAAATAAAATGCATGGACTGATAAGTGACTTGATATATAACTTATACTGTGTATAAAATCAATCACTTGAGCAGAGTACCAAGCAGCTAAGTAGACAGCCCAACTACCAAGGACAAATAAAAAACGGAAAACAAAGATAAAGACACCGCCCAAAAATTCAACTCCAAACAGGTTTCCTGTCATCCCAGATAATCTCAACAGGTACCACAGGGACCTAAGAAGGCTCAGTGATCCTCAAAACCTACCCAGCAGTCACTAAACCAAGCAAGAAAGCAAGTGAAAGTGGTATATGTGACTGTTCAAGAGGAAAGGGAGTATATACGCCTCTTGCAGTGAGACAACAAGCGTGTTTACGTGATTGTCAACACAAAAAGGGTGTATATGCTTTAAAACAAGGCCAGTCAAGGGTAAAAAGATAAAAACTCAGACCCAGAGTGAACAAAATATGTCCAGTAGTGATACGACAATAAAAACAAAGGAAAAAGAGAAAGGTAAGAAGAAAAAGGTACTTCAACCCTTATAAGGAATATCTCTCCCCAGTGGAGTCGCCAATTCTGTTACAAGGGAAAAACTCTCTATGGCCAAGGGTAAACCACAACAGACAGGTATGACTGCAGAAATCAACTCAATTCCAACATGTGCTATATAAACTAATGTGCAATATGAGGAAGAATCCTACCTTGATCCAATAGTTTGATGTCGTTCCACTGTTGAGCACTTTGACCCAAAGATTTACACCTACAAGAAGTTCTCAACAAACAAGCGATGCAAGTATATAGTGACAGTATATAAAATGAGTTAGCACATTAGATAACACAATCCATTAATAAACATTACAAACATGCCCATGGATAATAATCATATATTTGCAAGATATCGATAGGACGGGAAAAGAGTATTTCTATTAATAATTGATCAACAGAAGTATCAACATTACAAACTTCCATGTTGGCACGGTTCGAAACCAAGAAACCAAGTTCCTTCCAACAGGGTCTCCACCACTTCAATCCTCCACCAAAGGCAAGCTCATAGAAAATAGATAATGAGATCCTCTTGACAATAAGGGAAGAGATTGGGGGTTGAACACTATGTTCAGACTTGAGGGACAAAGGGATGCAGAATCAATATGAAGTAATTTCTCCAGAGTAACTTTTCTCTCAAAGTTGAATTCTTTCTCTCTCTTTTCCATAGCTCGAAATTGTGCTCTTGTAGCCTACAGAATGCAACTGAAGGGCTGATTCAGAATGTTTCCATTATATGGAAGGAGAAAGATCAGAGATAATTTGTCGTGACATGGAAACCCGACCTCATTTTTTATTTTCTGGCACAAATCTCGATATACGCAAGATGTAGTGGAGCAGCAAGCGTATACGCATCTTGCAAAGCAGTTAGGAAGTGTATATGTGGAAAAATATATAATTTTGGCTTTGGATTTCTCAAAAAGGGGATTGATAAGTCTGCATAGGGAAATAGAAACAAGCCCTCTGTGAAAGATAACAATGGTGAGGAAAATCTTGCTATAACAAATAAGCCAGAATTCAACAAGGTATCCCATTTTTTCTATAACTAATTTTATGAAAGGTTCCAAGTAGTGACACCTAGAGGAATTGCATAAAACACACTAGAGAACATTGTGTATCAGTTTCATATATTTATTCGTTACAGGTATAAATTTATGATTATTTCAAGTCAGGGTTGTTGACTAATCCAAAACTAGTCATGTGAGACTAAAGAAAAGTTTGATGTAAATGCTAGTCTCTTGTTGTTTAAAGTTAAGGAAGGTTTTGTTGGACACACCTACCACACTTAGAGGGGGGGGTGAATGAGTGTGGGGCTCTTTTTCCCAAAACTTCCCTCTTGCACAAAAACTCATCAATTAGCATTCAACGTTTATTCATTACCCATTGTTGTCATTTATAACTAGTTAGATGTGAGCACATATCAGCAACATATATTAGCAATATATCATCAACAAGTCATCACCACAATGAACACAAAGAACACAAGATGTATGTACAATTTTCTTTTTATTACAGACTACAATCCTTGGGGTTTATTAGCAACAACTGAATAGAGTAAAACTCTACAAGAGCACCAGCTCTATATGCAAGACTCAGATTGCATTCTCAGCACCAACTGAGATGAGGAAACAATCCTCAACATATATCAATCTGTACCATAAACAAGAGTATCAACCATGCACCAACCTGTGCCAAACAACCTGTAATGAACCTGTACCATAAACAAGTGCATCCAACCATGTACCAAGTATATACCAATCATGTGTCAACCACTCATCAACAATGACTCATCAATATGTACCAACATCATCAACTATACACCTCATGTATGTGCCAACTCATCAACTACTTGTCTCAACCATGTACTCAACATGTACCTCAACCAAAATCCCTCATCAATTTCATCATAAAAATATGATTTGTAGCTCTGTAATAGAGCTGGTGTATCTGATCACATTCCTACAAACCTTCCTTAACTTTTAAAAACAAGAGACTAGCATTTTCATCAAACTTTTCTTTAGTCTCACATGCCTAGTTTTGGATTAGTCAACAACCCTAACTTGAAGTAATCATAACTTTGAACTTGTATTGTATAAAGCTCTGAAACTGATACACAATGTTCTTCAGTGTGTTTTATTCAATTCCTCCAAGTGGCACTACTTGTAACCTCTCAGAAAAGGAGTTATAGCAAAAATGACAAACCTTGCTGAATTCTATCTTATTCTAGAGAGCGACCTTGTAGAGAGTGCATAGCACAAACTATTTGATGAAATGATATGAAACTATTACACAGCATACTACAGACTGTACCCTAACCACCACATTTGGTCTCACTAAATTTGGATCTGTTATGAAGAAGTTATGACGTTTTTACCCGAAACACTTGATTTTGACTAGTTTCAGGACTGACCACAAACCCTATTTTCCACAGAGTGTAACTCCAAAAATACAACGACCCACAAGCTTAATTTTGAACCATAGATACTTGGATATGTTTTCTCACTTGCATAGAAATTTCAGGATCTGAATCGTTATAGAAAAAACGTTATAGCAAAAATGGTGAGATGACCTGAAAATAACATACCTTAGAAAGCACCATCAAAAGAATTTATCCTTCCTTGCATTTCGGCCTTCTTTTCTTCACTTTCCTCAGAATTTCGGCTTAGATATAATTTGTAAACCTCATACACCTACAGATATTCAATATGCTCAAGTGTGATTCAAATGAGAGAGCCTTGCCTCTTATTTATACTCTCCAAGTAGCTTCCTTAAAAACATCTTCTAGGTCACTTGGCCCCACTTTCCTTATTTTAGGGTTGGGTCCACTTCTAATTTTTCTATTAAAATTATTATTGAAATAATATTAACCCATTTCTAGGTCACTTAACCTATTTTCCTTATTTTTAGGGTTAACCACTTTCCATGAATATTCCTTCTTGATTTTGTCACCTTACTTTATCATTTCTTGATTTTGTCACTTCTCTTGATTATTTAAATAATCCACCTTGAATAAATAATATTAACCCATTTCTAGGTCACTTAACCTATTTTCCTTATTTTTAGGGTTAACCACTTTTCATAAATATTCCTTCTTGATTTT
>JASDQU010209513.1:5740-16665 GCA_032191745.1 Picea mariana
CCCCCTTTCCCATCTAGACCATTTGCTTTATAGGAATTTACTTTTTTTTTTTTAACAAAATCGGTTATGAGGTTTTTTTATTATAAAAGAGGCAGAGAGGGTTGCCAACCCTTACATATCCAAAATGAGAGCTATTGCTCAAAGTACCTGTTCTTACTAGTAAATCGAAACAGTCTTGATACTATTACATGCCGAATAGTCTGCATCTGCTAAAACTTAACCAACAAACAGGCTTCTGAAAACCTCATGCCATCCTGTAACTTCTGTCTAGATTCATAATCGGGGTTAACGGTCTTTCTTGGGAGAGACTTCAGCAGTGGCATCAGAGATCTTACCAAGGGCAGAGGTGAGCCCTTCCACTTGGCGATCCAGCGCAACAATCCTTTTCCCAAGATCTCCCAATAAATTTGCAGCATCTTTCAATCCAGCTTGGAGTTCGTCCGACAGGTCGTCTTTGATGTCCTGCATCTCTATTGCCAGCATTTCCCACTTGTTCTTTGCTGTGGTAGCTTTGATGCTCTCCAGATCAGCCCTGAGAAGCTCGATACGTTCCTGAGGTGAAAGGCTCGACTTGGACGCAGAGGCCTTCTTGTCCATCGCGCTGAAGATTTGGAGCAGAAGGAGCCGGAGGGGATCGAGTAATCACAAAAGATGAGAGCTAGATGAGCAGACTGCCACTTAATAGGGAGAAACAGGTCTCTTCCCCGAGGATCCGCCCATCCCGAGCCGGATTGCCATCTCTGGTCAGAGGGAAACTCGTCCGGCGGCATGATGAAGGAGATAGGAATCTGCTGGTACTTCAGATTGATCACGTGGAGTTTCAGAGCTCGGGAACCAGAGGGATTAAGGGATGGCGTGAGAGGACGTCTCTTCATTAACCTTTAGTAGTCCTTTGCACAGAAGGGAACCAAGTTTCGCTTGAACATCGGCTTGACCATTTAGAGTTCTTAGCACGTGATGGATATGAGATTCCTTGAATTGACTGAGGAGGATGGCAGATTTCCTGTGCAGCTGGGCTAAAGAGCAATCCTTAGGCTTTTTTTTAGAAATGAGGGATTCCAGGACCTGCTTGGAGTCACCGAAGATTCTAATTGATTGGATTCCCAAATTTAATGCCTGGTGGAGACCTTGCCACAGCGCGAGAAAATCCGCTTGATTGTTGGTAGCATGGCCTAGCCCCCAAGCGTACACCGTGTGAGTGATGCCTGAAGGGTCAATAATGATTCCCCCACCTCCGGCCTGACCCGGATTACCTTTCGAGGCCCCGTCGAAAAAGAGGCACCATTCATTGAGGGACGACCTCCAAAGGAGAAATTCCTGCTCCTCCAGCCTTATTTCCCATCTCCTAAATGTTTTTAACGGGGTTTGAGTGATACCAGAATGGTTTTGGCTGAAGTCCTTGATCCAATTGTCTTCCTCCCCCGAGAGAGGGACATAGTTCCTGAGATTGGCCTTTCCGTTTAATGCTTCTGCCAGCAGCGTTCTAGCTTGAATGGCCACCTGGGAAGGCAGTCTACGTGCATCATTGAAGGTCCTGTTATTTCTTTCTAACCAAATCTTCCAACAGGTGAATTTTGGAATCCACATCCAAACTGTTTTGAGGAGGGGTTTTTTGTGCAGGTTAAAAGGGGACAAAGACTGCTAGTTGTATAAGAAATCAGAGGCCAAGGAGGGAAGGCGAGGCAAGGCTCCACCCAGAAGAAGACTCCATACTTCTCTAGAGTAGCCACACTCGAAAAGGAGGTGTTCAGGGGTTTCTTCATTGGCTCTGCATAGAGGACAGCGAGAGGGGCCTTCCCAGCCCCTCTTCTTGAGAGTACTGAAGGTTAAAATGCTATTGTGGGTTAAGGCCCAAGCGAAATGGTCCACTTTGGGGATAGAGGGGAAGTTCCAGAGAGCTTGCCACCGACCAGGGTTTGGGGGAACCCAGGGAGAGTTTAAGACCGCCTTGTAACCTGCTGCAGCTGTATAGTTCCTTGTGGGGGAACCCCAACCTCGCTTGTCTTTGAAGTTGGCCCCTACTGGGGCTTTCCCATGGAGATACTCGAGCAAAGTCATAGCTTCTTCGTGGAGATCCTCCGGATAGTGCCCTAAATTCCACTTTTGCCAGGAGAGATAGGGGTCACTTTTCCAAAGGGAGATGTCCCAGAGAGTCTTACAATTGTTGGCTGAGAGCCACTCCCCAATATTCTTGATGTCTAGGAATCCTTTGAGCGGAGGATCACCAAGAATGGAGTCCTCCATTATACGGATTTTTGCGCCGTTACCCGGGATCCAAGTGAGATTGGATTGGAAAAAGGCAAGAGCTCTAAGGCAGAGAAGGAAAATTGGGGATCCTTTCGTTCCTTTGGGAGGCATCTCAAGACAGCGATCTCGGTCTCCTCAAAAATATTTTTTCCTAAGGACTTGCTTGGACCAGGTTCGTTTTCCAGTTATCATTTGCCAGAGCAGCTTGCCTCCCATAGCTAGATTGTGAACAACAACATCCCTTATGTTCAGTCCCCCTTCTAGCTTGGAATGCTTGACCTTGGACCAGTTAATCAGATGGAGTTTTCTCGCATTATTCTTACCTCCTTCCCACAGGAATCTTCTCAGCAGAGCATCAATCTTGTTTGAAATTGTTTTGGGGGCAATCAAGACTTAACACTGATAAATAGGAAGGCTTGAAAGGACAGAATTCATGAGCACTACTTTGCCTGCTCTGTTTAGCCAGTTGGATCACCAAGCTTGGATTTTGTGTTTGATCTTCTCCACCATAGGCAGCCAATGTGCCACCAGAGCCCAGCCTTTGAAGATCGGAATCCCGAGGTAGTTGAAGTTATCCCAAACTGTGAGTCCTTCCATATTAAGGATGCGCCCAATGTGCTGCATTTCCTGAGGGGTACAGTTCCATCCGTAGATCTTGCACTTGTTGTAGTTGATTTCGCTGCCAGAACAAGATTTATAGAGGTCTAGTTCAGACTTGAAGCTCCGGGCTGATTTTGTGCTGGCCGCACCCAGAAGAAGAGTGTCATCTGCGAACTGGGCGTGGCTTACTTCATTGGTGGAAGGAGTGATTCGGATTCCAGGAATAGATCTGTTGAGGAGGCAGCTTTGCAGCTGATAGCTCAGCACAACAGCTTGGATAACATAAAGCATAGGGGACATAGGGCAGCCTTGCCTGAGCCCCCGAGAGGCTTGAAAGAAGTTGGCGGGGCGACCGTTGATCAAAGGGGCGATCCAAGGAGCGGAAATGCAGGCCTTTATCCATCCTATAAACTTTTAAGAGAAGTCGAATTTCACCATTACTGTAAACAAGAAATCATGACGAACCTGGTCAAAGGCATTGGCAAGATCCAATTTGACTACCATTCCTTTCTCTCGTTTTTTACAGCTTGTGTGAATGGCTTCCTGAACTAGTATTATATTGTCCAGGATTTGTCTCCCTCGGATGAAGCCTCCCTGATTTTCCGGAATCAGCTTTGGAAGGATTTTCTTAATCCTATTTGCAATTATCTTTGTGATAATCTTGTACCCGGTATTGCATAGAGAAATTGGTCTGAACCTGTTAAAAGTCTTTGCCTCTTTCTCTTTTGGGATGAGGGCGAGAAAAGACGAATTGGTGCTGCCTCCCAATTTGTTGCAGTCCTGAGACTTCCTGACCATCTTGCATAGATCTTTTTGAATGATATCCCAACACTGAGTAAAAAAACGAGCTGTGAATCCATCTGGCCCCGGGGCCTTATCCGGGAGCATACTGAAAACTACTTGTTTTATTTCCTTATCACTGATCGGTCTGTTCAGCGCATGGTTCTCATCCCCAGTTATCAGGTTTGGCACTTCTGAAATCGGGTAAGCAAGTGGGTCCAAGTCATCTGTCAAGGTTGCCGAGTAAAGATTTTTGAAATGGCTGTGGGCGGCTTCCTTTATGCTGTGGGCATCTCTGTAAACTTGCTCCTGCCAATGGATTTCCTCTATAGAGTTATAATTTATCCTTGATTGGGTGTGCTTCTGAAAGAAGGCAGTATTCTTATCGCCATCCTGTAGCCATAGCGCCCTGGACTTCATCCTCCAATATATTTCTTCTTCTCTGCAAGTTTTGTGAAGCTTGCTTTGATTGTCAGCTTCCTGCTTAAGGAGGGTTTGGGTGATAGGGGCCTCTTCCATAACCTGTTGATGAAGTTCCAGAGTTTCCTGCGCTTTTCTCCTTTCCTCCAGGGGAGAGGCTAAATTTTTGGTCCACATCTCAAGAGAGGCTTTAAGGCATCTGAGTTTTTCCTCCCACACAAAGAAGGGAGAGCCGGTTATAGGGATTTTCCAAGAAAGCTGAACCAAGTTAAAAAAGTCACTTTGAGCTGGCCAGAGAGGGGAGAACTTGAACGGAATGGGGCCAAGCGAAGCACTTGGGCGAATAGAGAGGGAGATGGGTTTATGATCAGAGGTGTAGTGAGGAAGGAGTTTAGAGGCGGCTCTCAGCCCTAAAGTGAGGAAGGAGGATTGGATGAGAAATCGATCCAACCTGGCGGCTATGTGGCCAGGACCAACTCGTTTATTTGACCAAGTGCTTCTCTTGGCCCCATTCCGTTCNAGTGGGTCCAAGTCATCTGTCAAAGTTGCCGAGTAAAGATTTTTGAAATGGCTGTAGGCGGCTTCCTTTATGCTATGGGCATCTCTGTAAACTTGCTCCTGCTAATGGATTTCCTCTATATAGTTATAATTAATCCTTTATTGGGTGTGCTTGTGAAAGAAGGCAGTATTCTTATCGCCATCCTGTAGCCATAGCTCCCTGGACTTCATCCTCCAATAAATTTCTTCTTCTCTGCAAGTTTTGTGAAGCTTGCTTTGATTGTCAGCTTCCTGCTTAAGGAGGGTTTGGGTGATAGGGGCCTCTTCCATAACCTGTTGATGAAGTTCCAGAGTTTCCTGCGCTTTTCTCCTTTCCTCTAGAGGAGAGGCTAGATTTTTGGTCCACAACTTAAGAGAGGATTTAAGGCATCTGAATTTTTCGTCCCACACAAAGAAGGGAGAGCCGGTTACAGTGATTTTCCAAGAAAGCTGAACCAAGTTGAAAAAGTCACTTTGAGCTGGCTAGAGAGGGGAGAACTTGAACGGGATGGGGCCAAGCGAAGCACTTGGGCGAATAGAGAGGGAGATGGGTTTATGATCAGAGGTGTAGTGAGAAAGGAGTTTAGAGGCGGCTCTCATCCCTAACGTGAGGAAGGAGGATTGGATGAGAAATCGATCCAACCTAGCAGCTATGTGGCCAGGACCAACTCATTTATTTGACCAAGTGAATTTACCATTGGTAGGAGGGATATCTTCCAGCTCCCAATCTGCAATCAGATCTTCGACCCATTCTCTAGAGGGGTCCCGAACAATAGAACCCCCTTTCTTCTCGGACAGAGAGAGGGTGACATTTAGGTCCCCTGCCACTACTAAATTATCGGTTTGATGGCTATTAAGAAACAGATGTAAAGAGTCCCAACAGTATTTTTTCTCATTGAGTAAAACGGGCACATACAAATTGAAGAGGCATATCTGGTGTCCAGAGCCTTTGTGGATCAGCTTAGTGAAAAGCCAATGAAGGGTGTCGATTTCTTCTATAAGCTCCAATTTGGTCGAGTCCCAGAAGGTCGCGAGTCCCCCGGAGGCTCCTCTTGCGCTGACTTCTTTTCCTGGGCCTTTCTTCCAGAACGAGGGGCTTATCCTTAGAAGGTCAGCCTCCTCCATTTTTGTCTCCTGGATAAGGAGGACTTCTGGACGTTCCAACCTTACTATGTCCCGTAAGGCTTCTTCTTTTATTTTGGTTCCTAGTCCTCTGCAATTCCAGGAGACGTATTGCATTATTTATTTGGAGGGAGAGGGGGTCCACCTTTTGGTGTTTTCCCTAGCTTAGCTCATGATCTAGTGTGTTCCATCTCATGGAGAGTGTACTGGGTGCCTTGGGCCACTTCCTTATTAGCTTGCTCTTCTCTTCTTTTCTTTTCAGACTTTCTTCCTCGCTTTGGCTGCTCCGGAGAGCCTTTTGGGCTGCTGGCTTCTTCGGCTTCCTCCTCCGGTATCTCCATGTCTTCATTCGAAGTCAGACTGATATGCTCGTTGTCATGAATGCGCGACTTGGTGGGCGAATTTGGTGCAGGAGTAGCCGAGGGATGAATTTCATTTCCGATTGTTGCTGGAGGGTTTGAGGGGGATTGCGGGGCTTCTGGAGCTTTGTGGGAGGGTTGACCGTCCTTTAGAGGTTCCTGTGTCCTTTTATCCTTGCCTCTGGCATTGTTCGAGTTTTTACCTCTTTTAACTTTCTGCCATCCTTCTGCATCCTCTTTCTCGTTTGTTTGGATTTTAGGACAATTCCTTTGAAAGTGTCCGTGCTCCTGACAGTTTCTGCATTTGAAGGGCAAGTGCTCATAGTCGAGTTTCTGGAAATGGGTCCAGGTGCCAATCGAGAGCTTGACTGCTTCAGGAAGCCCTGCTTCCAGGTCTACTTCCACGCAAATTCTGGCACAACTGTACTGTCCGCGATTGTCGGCTCTGTCTATGTACCTTCCCACTCCGTTCCCTATCCTTTGCAGAGATTCTGAGTCCCAGCAGTGCATCGGGAGGTTAGGTAGCCTGACCCACACCGGCACTTCTTTGGGCGTATCCACCATGGGGTCAAAATCCGGAGTCCATTTGTTCAAATAAAGACCCTGCGAGCCCATAAAATAGGGGCCGTTCCTGAAAATTAGGTCGCAGTCCTCTTCAGAAATAAAATCAAAAACGAAATACCCTCTCCCTACAGGGTAGCAGGTAACCCCATGTGCCAAATTTGGTTTCCAGTTGTGCTGGATCCAATCGTCAGTGGTTTTGGAGGACGGCCATAGGCCCATGAACTGCCCCACGAGGCCACGCTGGGCCAGAGCCAGGGAGATCTTCATTGATTTCTCTTCAGGAAGAGCTATTTCCGGTATATCCTCAAGTTTCTTGATGAATTTCGGGATCGCTGGAACCATAGATTTCTTCCCGCAGCTATTAACCAGCCTAGTAAAGGCCTCTTTTCACGGGATCGACGGAGGAGGGGCCGACTCCCCACTCCCTGGCGCTGCCATTGGACCTCCCAGCCCCCTCGCGCTGTTAAAACCCTAGCTTGCTCGCATAGTCCGCCATTCTCCTTCCTTGTTGATTTATGATTGTTACATAATGTTAACTTTATTTGTAAAATAAATCATCATCTTCAAGAATATATCAATATGTAAGTAGCATTCATAGGAATTTACTTACAGATGCCCACATGCACAATTAATTAACTTTTTAATCAATAAATTATGATTATTCACCCTCACACTTGTTGCCCTCTCCCCAAGTTGCACAAGAAATTACATATTTTATTCTAATTAAAAGTCAATTTCCCTCACAATTCCCAAATGTGCTCCTTAAATCACTCTTAGTTGTCTCTCTATTCCCCAGATTATCATTTAATGACGGTCTCCTTACTAAATATTAGTTAGAGTTAAAATATGAGTCTTCTCCTAGTTAGACTAGTGGTAGCTAGACTCTAGATTCTGTTCTATGTGTACACCTATTCTCTCATACTTTATTTCTTTATTATTTTAAAATTTCCTTTTAATATTTTCTTGCACACGTGCATTATATCAAATCTTTTAGATTTATCTCACTTTTCTTTAGATTGAATTATCTTTAATGTTTTAATTTATTTAACATTTTATTTTAGTCCCCTAACTAAACTTAAACTTAGGCTTAGTTGTAGAATAGACTTAGAATTTTATTAGGATTTATAATTAATAACATTACTCATTGATTAATTATTTTAAATCCGACAATGTCAAATCAACTCAATGTTTTCTAGGCCACCTAGATTTATTGACTCAAATTTTTAATTAATACGACGTGTCCTTCAAGACGCACCTCTGTGCTCCAAGGGTGCCACTCACCTTTCACTGGTTTTGGTAGTTTTCCAACCCTTGGAGTCAACACTCCACTCAATTGACCTTGTGAGAGACTAAGGGATTCTAAGGAATAAAGACTATGCCTTATTGCACACCCCTTAGAAATATTCGTGAGCGACTATCTTAGTCTACCCTCACGATATCGTGGATTTCTCGAACTAGGTAATCGTTAACCTACAATTTGAGCCACAATGAGAGTGGTAGTAGGTTGTGTTAGGGACTCTGCCACACCTCTCCCTCAATGTCTGGTTTTTGTGCATGGCCCCCTTACTCCTTATGTGAGTCAGATTAGCAAGCATCGTTAGCCTGTATGCATAGACAAAACACTGTCAATGATCCATATACAAAATCATACTATAATCAATCATATGTCACATATGCGTAAAATGAAATACTCAAACTAAATACAATCCACTCCCTGACTCAATCCAGAGTCCAAGGAGGTCCATTGATGCCATCAACATCTATAATCTATCATGTATCCTGCACACTCAGGGAAAACTCGTCAATAACATCTGTCAATACATATATATCAAATAACAATAAATCACATCTCATTGACATCAACGTGTAAAATCCATAATCGAAACAAATAACAATGTACTATAACCGACTCACTTGTACACAAGTGTCCTCAAAGAATAAGTCGATAACATGTGCTCAGTAGAGCGGGATGTTACATTTTAGAGCCAAACTATAAGATTTGAAGTCATGTTGGGATAAAAAGTAGATCCCTATCACTGCTAATGAAATGCAACCTGCATTTTCTAATGCGCTTGGTTCATGGCTTGGGAACAACGCTTTAACTCAATATTTTATGATAAAACTTGTGGTAGGTAGATGAATATGTCCTCTACAACACATCCAAACTTCAAAGCCAAACTTGAATATTTGAGGCCACATTGGGCTAAAAACTAAACCCATGTCACTACTTAACACTTTGTTTCTTGGCGTGACCTTTTAACTCAATATTTTATGATGAAAATTACAACATATCCAAAATTTAGATTCAAAATCAAATATTTGAGGTTGTTGTAAGATTGGTTGTTGTCATTGATGTCAACCCTAGTCATTGGTTTTGGACCCCAATATTGATGAAGGTATTTGGACATGAAGGAAAGTGCACATGTAGATACAACATCCATGGATGGATAGTATACATCATGTTGTTTCCGGTGGTAGGTGGCACGTCACGTGGATCCTCATGGTTGAGGATAAATGAATTTTTGAAAATGACAAAGTGAATTGAAGAATGAAGTACAGGTTGCCCTGAAGATAATTAAAGAAAATAATTACAAAATAAGAAAGTGTCAGGTCGGACCTAATGTTAAACGGAAGTGACATAAAGCGTATAAATACATATAATTATACATTCATTTAAAAAAAAACAAAAGTCAAATTTCAGAGGAAATCTGAAGTAAAGAAGGCTGAATTTCAAGGGAGGATGAAGTCTTTTGGTGATGTGTTCTAAGATACGTTATTTACAGGTCATCTTACCATTTTCGCTATAACTTTTTTTTCTAGAACGATTCAAATGGTGAAATTGGTATGGTATTGAGAAGACATATCTAAGTACTTGTGGTAAAAATTTCAGCTCTTTATTCGCTATAATTTTGGAGATACACTTTGTGGAAGATAAGGTTTTTGACTAGTCCTGAAGCTAGTCAAAAACATGTGTTCCGGGTAAAATAGTCATAATGTCTTCATAGAGAAACCAAATGAAGTGAGACAAATTGCATTGGAAAGAGTACGGGCTGTAGTTTACTGTGTAAAAATTCCAAAATATGATGTTAAAACATGAGCACGGGGCATGTTGTACAAATTCGCTCTCCTGAATAAACCAAAATTGAATAAGGTCTACCATTTCTCTATAACTCTTTTTTTGGGAGGATTCAAGGAGTGAAACTTGGAGAAGTTTTAGAGAATACATTGAGTAATATTATCTATAGGATCAGAGTATTCCAAGAAGTGAAGAATTGCAAAAGTTGAAGAAGTCTCAGGAAGCATTATCAGGTTCTATGTGATGGTTGGTTGATGGTGATAATTTAATATAAAGTTTTATTATCTCTCATATATTCTTAGGTGGAAGGAAGGGGCAAGGATGGAGAGGTCAACCTTCTCTTGATATTGTAGGATTTTATCTTCCTTTTGGAGGTTTATCCCTCGCTTTATATTTGGAAGCTATAGCTACCTTTGGAAGTCATTACTTCCCTTGAACAATAACTATTGATTATTTCTCATATATTCTGCATGGTGTATTGTAGTGTATTGGTGTAACTCTTCTACCATGGTTCATTGCTCATTGAATATACTTGAATATATAATCTGGTTGAAGTATAAGTTGAAAAAGTTTTTAAATTGTACTTGATACTGATTCACCCCCCTCTCAGTATCAACAAAGGTCACTCTACACTAAATAATGGACCCTTGTCACTGTTGAAATTAAAAAATGTGAAATAAAACTAGGACGTTTCACAAAAATTGAAATTGAAAAGAACTTTGTTTTTTCGTGTATAGGATTGTGAAATACCTAGAGATGATCTTACAAAAGGAAGGAATGTGATATACTAAGGAAATGTTACAACCTTTTAGACTTATAAATCCAAATGTGCTTAACCATATTGTAAAACAAATCTCATAAAATAGACCCATGAGTATGAATATTGAACTTATACAGTTCATCAATGGAATTAATTGCTAGTGGAATTAATGGTTTGATTTGATGAAACTATATCAAATATAAACAAATCAAAGCAAATTCATCTAAAATACTAGACCAAGTCTTCCAGAATGTGATGCCCTTATCCAAGTGGTATTTCCAACTAAAAATCCATTTCTTAGTTAATCTTTTGGAAGTAATTATATACATGTGAAATATAATGGAATGCTAGCTTTTCTAAAACCAAATTGAATGACAAGCAAGATCAAATCTTCTCCGAATCCATTCCAATACCAAACAAGGATTTTGTCACTTCTCCAATATTACACCAACTATATGTT
>JASDQU010209513.1:21358-32998 GCA_032191745.1 Picea mariana
TGTGAATAAGGGTGTTAAGGTTGAACACTTAAATAATCCATCGATTTGGAGACATTGATGTATTCCCGACTATCGATGGTGGGAGAACCTGCCACTGATGAGTACAAGCCTCTAGGTACTCATAGGACTCTAGGCCTCATTTCCAGAATAGATGATTTTAATTCGATGGAAGGAGACCTGCTGAAAGGAGAGCATTAGGGCATCTCTCATCATTCAACATGAGGTACAATGAAATATCTTGATTATTAGGAGGAGCTCAGACGAATAGGATGTTCACAAACCAACGACCCTGTGTGTCCCTAGCATGCACCAGATGGAAGTAGTGCATGAAAGAGACCCTATGAATAGAAACCAATAAGGAAAATTACCGACAAAGGCGAGGGAATGACCAATAAGGCTAATGGAATCCAAGACACTACACGAATCCCAATTTGTGAATAGATTTCTTTTCATCGAACATAAGGGAAACCCCCCAGTCAACGACCAATGAGGAGATGTCAACTGTTGGGTTTAAGTTTACCTACCCATAATGAAAGTAGGACCATGGTGCATAGTAGGACTACAACTTCATGTGACTTTGAGATACACTGAGGGTATGACCGACATGCAAAGTCAAGAGTTCTGAGAAATGGTCAACAAAGGCTCATAGACTTCCTTTGAACAAGAGCATGATACATATGGATAACTCAGGAAGCATAGACTTGATGATAAAATTTTGTGATGTAGGAGGCATCAACAAAATCTCCATAGGGACTGGAAGAATAACCAATTGAAGGAGTAGACTTTAAGTAACGAGCTCAGCTTCTTAAGGTAATGCTAAAACTAAACTTTGGATGACAGTGGACTCAAAAGTTTGTGCTATGTTTAAAGGCTACACGACTGTTGTCGATATGAGATAATATTCTTTTCCCTCCCATACTTTTTTGTTTTTTCATAGGAAAAGAAATGTTATGATACAGGAGAGGAAACAAGTGTCGCGAGTAAGCAACTAGCTCCAAGCAGTGGAACATACCTATGCTCAATGCAAGAAAGTGCATGCAGGGCATGTACACTAAGGGGAATGTTTCCTCTTAGGGTACAAGGTGTCAAGCTGCAAAGGATATATAGAAGGCTCTGCTTGACTTGTGATGCAAATTGTTTAGGTAAGAGGCTTATAATGAGAAAGAGAGAACCAAGAACAGGCTCGATACTGCAAGCAGGATGATGGAATTCAATTACGACTTAACACCAAAGAATGTCCTTTTTCGTAGATTTAGTCCCCTAGTCCCGAAAAAAGTATAAAATGATACCCAAGAGAACTCTTCTAGCCAATGGTGACTAGAATATTCCTTTTTCGTAAGTAGTCTACTTGGTCTGGAAAAGGGTTAAACTTATACCAAATAGACGTCCTTTCAAATCCATTTAACGAGTGTGAAAGAGACAAGTTCACTTGACAATATTTTCATTTTTTCAAGAGTTGGAAAAGAGCTTAACCAAGACTCGGGGGGAGTCCCATAGGTAATGGTTAGAATACTTGTGAGTAAGAATATGGGGTTCAAATGAAAAGTCATATTAGGACTATAAGGAACTCCCGGTTATCCTATTGAATAACTTTTTCATGGGCAACAAATGGCACAAAGGTTCTAACTAGGGCACCCATGTTTAGTAAGCCTCTACCACTTAATAATGAGATTACTAGTAGAAGTGAGAAGGTTCTGTGTCGCTAATAAATGGTTTCATACCTAGGGTGTATGGATCACGGTCATAGGATGATGTAAGAGTGCAAAACAAAGTGAAAACCTATCCTATATGCTGGTGAAATAATATACCTTCGGAAGGCATGAACGGGCAGTATGACGCTAGAAACTGCAAAAATTCTTGGACAAAACCACCAAAACCAAGTCTTTACACTGCACTATTAGTCCATAAGGTCAAAAATTAGCACAAACTATAGGAAGTGGGTAAAAAATTTCTACTAATAGTAAAAATAGACCATTTTACCATACCATTTGAGTTTTTTCACCCACATAGTGCATTTTAGGCCATTTTTCCCACGATCTTCAAGTGTCGATTGCGGGAGCTACGATCAACGAAATCAACAACCGTCTGGACCAAGTAAGTGCCCATCACCTCTTCTTCAATTTCAATGGTTTAAATTTCAATTTTAGGCCCCAATTTTTGAGTATTAGAGGGAGTAACATGGAAACTAGGGCGTACGCGGGTGACAGATCATCGGGTCGCATATACGGCCCCATATACATTGGGAAAGTGAAACCTGCATGCGTGTATATGCATCCCTATAATATTTAAAGAGATGTGGCATTTATAAATTTTGGGCTCTCAAGGGAATGAGGGCTCAAGTGAGGTTACTCCAGTTGCTAGTAAACTACCGGGATCCAAAGACATAGTCCTTCAACCTTGATGGGAAACCATTGAGGATTGAAGTGGACGATATATAATTCATCACAGGATTGTCTCGCCAAGATGAGATAGCGAATCTCAAGGCCCGAGGGGATGTGGGTGGTATGACTATGGAGGAGTACATTTCCACCCACTGTGTTGTAGACACAAATAAAGTAGGGAGCCAACTCCCAATTAGGGCGATCGACAACCTGAGCTTAAATATCATCATGCTTGTACTCACATGAATTTCAAGGTAGCCCTCGTTGCACCATGCATCAAAGCTACTCATGTTCTATTTGGTGGAGTGTTTAAGTCCCACTGTTTATGAATTGTGTACCTCACTGCTGGCTAACATGAAGAGTCAGTTGACGGATTGCAAACAAGGGAAAAAGAGAAATTTCAGATTTGCATCCATTATTTGTAGTTTTTTCTTTGAGAGGGTTTCAGGCTTGAGCCCTAGAGTAGAGATTACTCAACATGGACAACGTGATCCAGCCATGTCACGGTGTACCGACGTGATGAGGCGCCTAGGAGGTGGTAGGGTGCCAACCCCCTACAATGATGAGTTCTTTTTTTGTTGGAGCCAACAGTTCATAGCCATTGACGAGTACCCTTATGGTGGGATCGATTACAGAGGGGATCCAAACATACCTTTTCCACCAGGTTCCGCTTATGGTGATATTGGTAAGAAATGTTTTTATATATTTCATTTTTTTTTGTTTTTCAATAAAAATAAAAAACACAAATATTTTTGTATGGTATCAAGTATTAACAATTTCTTTTTTACGCAGATGTAAGTCAACGACGACCACAGGGATTCCCACGACATCACTGGAGGGGCCGAGGAGATGAACAAGCGGGTGGAGATGCGGAGAGAGTGTTGTAGAATGTGCAGGGGAACCTGTCTCGATTGACACACAAGATTCCTATGGTTCAAGTGGAGGATATGCGAGAGGAAATGCAACGACATGTGGTGGGTGTACCTCGTGTGTGGGTGCGACTCTTTCGGCGTCTCACAAACAACGTAGTATGCTATCATGATATGCATCTGGCACCACATGAGTAGATTCCATGGTCATATTATATACCGACCATATATGTATTTTGAGGGTGTGAGTCCCATTTTGTATTATGACACCATATTTTTTGAACTCTAAAGGATGAAATATAAAACAATTTGGTCTTCGACTTTACTTATATATGTTACAATGTGTAAATGTTTTCTTTGCTTAGTTATGTGACAAATTCCAATATAAAATATAATTAGCATATGCATCAAATACATGATTAGAAATTCTAGGTATGCGATTATAAGTAAGAAAATCAAAGTATCGTTCCAAAAGTCGTACCTGTAGGAATCGTCCAAGTAGAGTAGGATCTCGCACATAGTAATTGTTGTTCAACTGACATACGACTAACTGGGAGTCCAGGTGAACCTCTAAAGACCAAACACCATGTGAAATGGCGTCGCATAGTAACTCTATAATGACACTATACTCAACCACATTTTTCGTTGATGGCTCGAGACGAACGCCACATGAAGACACCAGTTGGCCCTCCAGTGGGTAATTGACCCAAGCGGTGGAAGCCATGTTCTGTGTATGAAGAATGACACCATCCTCAAATCCTAATTAAACTAAAGACTCCGTTGACATCTTCCAAATAAGGGAAAACTTGATAAGCAAGCTGATGACGAAGGAAAATATGTATATACACTAAGATACACTAGTATACAAAAGTTCACTCCCAAGCTTGAGGGCTCAAGCATAATACCTTTTAAGGTAGAGCCCATTTTTGGGCTCATCCAACATATTCCCTTCATAATCTTCCAATTCATAGTCTCCTTTATCTAAGACACATCACAGATATAAGGACCGTGCCACATGGGGTTGAACTTGCCTGCCCCCAATGGTTCTTTGTATTGGTCATAAAGGAGAATCAAGTCACCCTCAACATAGTGCTGAGGATAGAAAAACTTATCATATTGAACCTTAACATGTCATTTTTTCGCTTCGATGTTCATAGAGGCATCTCTACGCTCCTCATCGAGACGCTCTAGGTGTACGAGGCATTCTTCAAGATCAGATGTGTCAAGTAAGAGCTCAATTTCCAAATTGAGGGAAGGGATTTCACATTCAATCAGAAGAATCGACTCCACACCATATACTAACTGAAAAGGAGAGAAACCCGTGGAAGTATTTATCGAGGTTCAGTATTCCCAAAGTGAAGGGTAAAGCATCAAATGCCAGTTAGATTTACTCTGGCTGACAGTTTTTTACAAGATGGTATTGAGAGATTTATTCACCGCCTCTACTTGTCCATTTTCCTGGGGATAAGGGGAAGGATGACCATGTTTAAACCCCGTTTTTGATGCTAACTCTTTCATCATTTCATTTTTAAAGTGACTGCCGTGATCAGTGACAATCTCTCTTGGGATTCCGAACCGGGCTATAATCTTGTTGAATACGAAGAATGTTGCAGTCTTACCATCGGATTTAATGGTAGGCATGGCCTCTTCCCATTTAGTAAAGTAATCCACAACCACGATAATATGTTGGTGCCCCCCATACGAAGTTGGGTTATAGTCCATGAAATCTACCCTTACTTAGTGAAGGGACCGACAATGACAACTGGGTGAAGAGGGGTTGGGTGCGAGCGCATTTTACAAGCGAACACCTGGAAAGAGTGACACTTCTTGACTGCTTCAACACAATCTTTAATATTTAACGACCAAAAATAACCGAGTCACAATATATTTTGGTATGTCGCAATCCCGAAAAAATGACCACCATAAGACCTACCGTGACAATCATTCAGAATAGACTCAAATTCCTCGTGAGTCAAGCAATGACATAAAATATTATCTACTACTCGACGATACAAAGTGTCACTGATGATAAGGTAGTTTTTATCTTGGTGATGTATACGTCGTTGATCGTCTCTCGACAAATGTTGGGGTAGCTTCAAGGTTTGAAGATAAATTAGAATGTCTCATAAGGAAGATATGTTCATCCATGAACGAATCATCATGAAAAATGTCTTCATCTAGTCGAGGGAAGTCCGATATCAACTTAGAAAAAACTAGCGATTTCTTAGACTTCATTGAAGCGAAATCGAGATCAAACTCTTGCAAAATAACAATCCACTTATTGTATTTCCCCCCTATGATACGCCTGGTGAGGATGTATTGAAATGGGTTGATATCCGCAACTACGGTAGTTTTGCAAAGTAATATATAATGTCATATTCTTTGAACCGCATGTATGGCGACCAAGGCTAGTTTCTCTACGTGAGAGTATTTAAGTTCAGAACTGACTAGGTTATGACTGAGATAATAGACAATGCGCTCATGGAGCTCATCATCCTCTTGAACTAGAACCATACTAACTGTCCATTCGAACGCATCGATATAAAGAAAATAGTCTCTATTGTAGTCTAGAGGCTTCAAGAGAGGTGCTAATACCAAAGCTTTCTTAAGAGCATTGAAGGATTCCTAGGCTCGCTCATCCCATATAAACGGAGTATTCTTCTTCAAAAGACACATAAAACTCTTAGTTAAATTGGCATAGTTCACTATGAACCGATGCAGGAAATTAGCCTTCTCCTGTAAACCTTGAAGAGGTGTGTTGTGAAACTGATGGTATTACGACTGAACATATAAAAAGAAGAAAATATAAAAACATTGTTAAGTACTAGTCTTGAATTTCAAAGAGATGATATGCTTCTAAATGCCATTTTTTCCAATGTAATCTCTACAATTTTGATGCATAACCCCCTTCCCTCCTGGGGATTCTGTGACTTCCCGATATTGGATCTTGAAAATCCCCGAACCGAACTTGTTCTTCAGCCCTTCAATAGAACTTGAGCGATTTATACACTCACACAACTCCCCTTAATGTCGCGTGTAAGTTCAGACCACTTACAACTCCACTTTTTGATGCTTGGCGACATCGATTCACGAGTACTAGTCTTTCACTAGACCCTTTCTCTGCTATATGACCACGGGCTATGACCTTGACCAACCCTTTTCCACTTCAAGCTCCGAGGATACTACAATTTTCTACTAGATATGATGGTCTAGCTATGTTTCGAGCTTCACAACTTCACGAAACTTCACTTACTCCACCCTTAGTTCCTTCGAATCTTCGATTCTCGGATTCTCTAATCTTCTGCCGCGTGTCTCCTCGTAGCCAATGGTTAATATTCACCTTGTGGGTTTGCGACTTCGGCGATCTCACCTTTCAATGCTTCGAAGTGTCCCGAACTCCGATTTCCAAAATACCTCATGACTGTCCTTCGTGCAACCCCTCCCAGATCCGACAGTCTGGAATGATTCCAACCCCTCCTAGACAAATATCTCTTACTGAAGTTAGAGAAATATCAATGGAATCCTTCCCTAGACGATTTCTCGCTATTCTCCCTCCTTAGCTTGTTCTCTCTCAGACTCTTGTCTCCTTAGAGTACTCCCTTCAACACTTAGTTGAATTTCAGCCTATGCATGCCTTGCGACAGGTTCTCCTCTAAAATCCCGTCACTCTGTGGGAGACTTCAGCTACTCCTCTCAAGATTCTGAATCATAAGACTTAGTCACGCACTCCTTGTGGATAAACTTTCTCAGGCTATCTCCCTAGAACTTTCTAAGTTAACTGGACTCTGGCACGCACACTTTGCGAACATTGTGCACTCTTTGCATGCATAAGATTTACATTATATTCTTATGAGATTACGAGTCAAAAAAAACTCTGTCAATGCACTCATTGCATACACAATTCACACTTGCATTCGCTCGTAGAAGAGAAACAATTGAAACTTATTCAAAATCTCCTAGATTCATACATCTAGCCATGTAAATGCATGCATAAATTCAAGAACAAGAAGCAACAGAGAATTCAAAAGAAACAAAAAGTCTACCATTCATTCATTCAGATAGATGCATCAACACCATACATTTGGGACAACATTCTTCTGTTGTATTCATTCAACTGAAATATACATATGTTCATACACTGCTTCTCAGTAGCTCTCAGCTCTCAGCTACGATGCTGATAACTGTCAATAGCTAGAGTATCAAAAACCTTTTCTACAATGAGAACCTATATAATAGATTCAACAACCTTCTCTGGGAAACAATACAATGCTTTATTCAAGAGGACTCTACGAGTTCTTTCCTCTAACTACTCTAAGGCTATCCTATTGAATTAAAAGCTATCAACTACTAATATTTATTACAATAAATATTTTTGACAGACATATCAGATCAAACACATCGAATCTTTACTACACTCGGCTACATTAAAAGAAAATACATTCTCCGATGTCTTCATGAACCATCCAGCTCTACAACATTTAAGATGTTCTTTAATTCACAATCTCTTTTCAAAAGATTTGTGTGATACACATTCTTCAAAATTTAAACTTCTTCAAAATGTGCGCTAGTGCGCCTAGCTGTCCTCCGCTCATGCTTCGTTGGCGATGCTCCTGCATCATACTCCTCTGGCTTAAAAATTCATGGACTCCTGTCCATGAGCTCCTGCACTGATCTTCCATACTTCTGGATATCCACTTCATTTACCCAACTGGCATCTTCTATTGGTCATCCTCTCCACTTTACCAAATATTCAAAATATGTCTTCCTTCTGGTCTTCTTACCAATTCGTCGATCTATGATTTGCTCCATTTGCGGCTTCTCTTGTATATGCATTTGCTTTTTCCACTAGATCTCTTTCTGATCTTCGGATCCTTTGGCTTCATCTTCCCTGTAAGAATATAGGTCTGCAATGTTGAATATGGGTGATATACCCACATCTTATGGCAGTGCTATTTCATATGCATTCTCATCGAACTTTCTCAAGATTTTGCACGGTCCTATCTTTTTCAAATTTAGCTTATTATATGTTCCCCTTGGGAATATTTCTTTCCTAAGGTGTGCGAGAAATTGATCTCCAACTTCAAATTCAAGTCTCCTCCTATGTTGATCAGCTCTGTGTTTGTATTCACTACTGTTCTTCAATTGCTCCTTGATCTGATTATGAAGTTCCTGCATTTCTGCAGCGAAATCTTCATCTCCAACACTCCTAAATTCGCTCTGATCCAGATCTCTTAACTCTAACAATCCCCTCGGATTCATTCCATACACTATTTGAAATGGAATATTTCTGATACTTTTGTTCACTGAGTCATTATATGCAAACTCGACTTGTGCTAGAATCTGATCCCATTGGCTATGGTGTTCAGTGACCAAACTCCTCAGCAAATCCCCTAAGCTTTAATTCACCACCTCAGTATGTCCATCTGTTTGAGGGTGATATGTAGAACTAAAGGTTAGTTTCGTTCCCAGTTTCTTCCACAATGTTCTCCAGAAATGATCAACAAATTTGGTATCCTTGTCTGGGACAATACTCCGGGGCAATCCACAGAGTCCTACAACTTCTTTGAAAAACAATTTAGCAATGTGTGTTGCATCACTAGTTTTCTGGCATGGGATAAAATGTGCCATCTTTGAAAATCTGTCCACTACCACAAATATGGAATCACTTCCTCTTTGTGTCCTTGGAAATCCCAACACAAAATCCATGCTTATTGCATCCCAAGGTCTCTCTGGAATAGGAATTGGTTGATACAACCCAATATTCTTCTTCTTTCCCTTGGCATATTGGAAAATCTTACATTTGTTCACAAACATTTTCACCTTTGCCCTCATACCTGGCCAATAATACGAACTGTTCAAATTTGCAAATGTTTTTTCATGGCTGAAATGTCCGTCTAGACCTCCACTATGATTTTCCTTTAGCAAATTCTCCCTCATCGAACACTTTGGTATGCACAACTGGCATCCCTTGAACAACAACCCATACTAAATTAGATATTCGGCCCACTGGATTCTATCTCTGAGAATAAGATTCTCACATGCTTCATATGCTTCCTTGAAATCTGGATCACTATGATACATTTCCTTAAGGTGGTCAAACCCCAAGGTCTTCACATGAAATTCCCGCAGAATTAGACATCTTCTGCTTAATGCATCAACAACCTTGTTAGCATTACCAGAAATATGTTTAATGACAAAAGTGAAATTTTGCATGAACTCTATCCACTTGGCATGTCTCTGGTTTAATTTCTCTTGTCTGGTTATGAATTGTAAGGCTTGATTATCGCTATACAAAACAAACTCCTTCGGAACGAGATAGTGCCTCCACTTCTTCAAGGCTTGAATTATGGCATAGAATTCTTTATCATATGTGGAGTATTTTCTCTTAGCATCGTTCAACTTCTCATTGAAGTACACAATATCCCTATTATCTTGGCTTAAGACCGCTCCAATTGCAACTCCACTCACATCACATCTCACATGAAATGTCTTCCCGAAATCTGGCAAAACTAGAATCGGTTGTTCTGTTATCTTCTCCTTCAATATGTTGAAGCTCTTCTCAGCCTCTTCTATCCATTTGAAATACTTATGTCTTTTCTTCACGGTATCCATCATCTGTGCGCCAATCTCACTAAAATTTCTGATGAACTTTCGGTAAAAACTTGCTAATCCATGGAAGATTCTTACCTCAAATATACTCCTTGGCGATGGCCATTCTCTGATCGCTTTCACCTTCTTAGGATCCATCTTTAATTCATTTGAATAGATCACAAAACCCAAATAAATGAGCTCTATCTTCATGAAATAAGACTTCCTTAAATTGATCAACAACTTCTCCCGCTGTAACCTCTTCATCACTAATGTTAAGTGCCTCAGATGCTCTTCTTCAGTTTTACTGAAGACCAATATATCATCCAGATATATGATTACAAACTTGCCAATAAAATCTTTCAACACTTCATTCATCAACATCATAAAAGTACTCAGGGCATTTGTTAAGCCAAATGGCATAACAAGCTATTCATACAATCCCTCATTTGTCTTAAAGGTTGTTTTCCACTCATCAACTTTCCTCATCCTTATCTGGTGATATCCACTTTTCAAATCTATCTTTGAAAAATAGTTTTATCCACTTAACCAATCCATCAAGTCGTCCATCCTTGGCAATGGAAATCTATACCTAATGGTGATCTTATTTATGGCCCTTGAGTCTGTACACATTCTCCATCCTCCATCCTTATTTGGACTCAACACAGTTGGTACCATGCATGGACTCAAGATTTCCCTGACCAAACCTTTGTCTAACAGATCCTGAACCTGTCTTTTCACCTCCTCATTCTCTTGAGGCATTAGTCTATACACTAATTTGTTTGGAAGGCTTGCTCCTGGTATCAAGTCAATGTGATGGCTGATACTTTTGATAGGTGGCAATGATCTCGACAACTCATCCACTACTATGCCAGCAAAATTCTCTAACAACTCCTGAATTTCCTCAGGTAAATCCCCTGTAGAAGTACTTGTAAGGACAGCTTTCAACTTCCTCACTAAAGCAAACTACATCTCCCGTTCTTTATTAACCTCAATCAGGAGTTCCTTCCCACTCATGAGAAGTATGCTCATGCTGGCTTCATCCTTCACTTTCTTCTCTTCAATTGGCAGTAACATGTGTTGTTGTAGGAAAATCTCCCTGCGGATAGGTAGATTGCCTCAAAGAGCTAGACCCTAAAATCTAAGACAGAAAGTGCTTAACGTGGACACTGACTTCCTTTCAAATCTATGCAAACTAATACATGAAAAGGAAGGAGAATAGAAGTACCTCTTTATCGACGTTTGTCCTTGCACGCTCTGAGTAGAGCTCCAATCTTTCGCTCCTCGATGAGCCCCGTAGACAAAACAACGGTACGACCACTTCCTACTCTATTGATATTAGCTTGAAAATAGATCTATCTATCAATGATAAGTTCATGTAAGATCAGACACAAACTAGAAAGAAACAGGCCAAGCGTGTCATATTAATGAGAATAACGACAGTAGTACTTACAATCGTAGATGCGAATGCGATAGCTTCGTCAAGTCCCCTTCGTCTAACCCTTGCTCGAAAGATCCACAACCTGGATGACAATATCTTCACTGATCACTCTCCTTTGGTTGACTGTGTGTTTCCTATGAGATCATAGGTTTCATGCTAGCAATTCTTCCCCCAACACTACTTCTAAGATCATAAGTTTGGTGTGATTCTCCTTTTTCCAGTCCCCTTTCACCATTAGAAAGCTTGCTTATATAGCCTTGGAGAGGCTCAACAACTTGAGATATCCTTGGGGAAGGTGAGGATTTTCCTCCTTCAGTTGAGGATCTACCCTAAGATCATGGCTGGACTAGGGATTCGAATC
>JASDQU010209515.1:15101-28248 GCA_032191745.1 Picea mariana
GGGCATGCTGTAACAGTTTAGGAGATATTTTAGATTTGGTTTTGTCTTAGGTTGTTAAGTTTGAATCAGATTTTGGGAATATCTTCCCAGATTTTGTAAAACAATTTGCTATTATTCACAAGGAAGTTTTACCTTGTGAAAAGACCTATATATACTTATGATTTTTGTAATAATGACATCCTCAGTTGTGGGAGGACAAGGATATGGAGTTTTTATTCAGACTGGATCAGAATTGGTGTTTTTTCATAGCTTTTGCTTTTCAATATATCAACACTTTGTTCCATGTTTTGTATATCACTTTGTTTATGGTTTAGTATTACTTTTGCTATCTAAATCAAATGCAAATGATATAATTTTATTACTGTTATCCATATCTTGTCTCTTCCAAAAAGATAAAGGACATAACAATTATTAGTTCAGTTTGTGAATGATAGTTTTATCTTCTTCATAAATCGAACTGTAATATATAAGTTTTTTGCATAATAGGTTTCCCTTATTGCAAAACTTTATAATCATAAGATTGTTATGATTTTCTTTTATGTCTTGTTTGTCTTGTAAAACACTTCAAGGAGCAGCATAGCTGATCGTTTACGAGAAGCTGACTGACTAACCGGTGTGAGTTTCCCTCCTCTGAACAGCTCAGAAGTCATCATACACAGGGCAGATTTGGAGCGTTTCCAGGTTTGTTTGTCATCTGTTTGCTTAGTATATTAGTTAGTTTTTAAGTTAATTAATATATTAGATCGTTTAATTTCAGTTAGTTTACTTTCTTATTCATAAATCATAAAATCAAAAAGAGTTATCCTTCGTTGTTTTGGGACAGCAAGCACATCAGTTTCACAGGTTTTATTCAAATCTGTAGATTGTATGCAATGTATATTTGTGAATAAATTGTAATTAAATTAGTAATTAGATAGTTGATAATTAGTATCTTGTATATATAATAGTTAGTATTTTATAGTTAGATTAGTGTATTTAGTTTAGTTTGTTTTATCAGTTTAGTTTGTTTCATTAGTTTTATTTAATTTAGTTTCTTTTAGTTTGTTTTAGATAGTTTAATTTGTTTATTAGTTTAGTTAGATTACTTAGCTCAGATCAGCTTTTCTCTTTGGTTTTCATAGAAGACCTTAGAGCGGCCAGCGGAGCTGTTAAACTCGTCAGGGTGGTTCATTCCAAATGGCTTGGGTTATTTAGACAACCCGGACCGGTTTCACTCTCCCAGTTGACGGACGGTCAATTTCGCCCGTCAACAAGCATCAATCAATTCTAATGAAGTGTCAACCAAGAGCTTCAAATTTGTTTCCATGGGTGTATTCATGGATTTGCACTACAATATATCAAACCTCTTCCATATTTCTATTGTATACTTCCCTTGGTTAACGAAGATCTTCTCTGGGCTCTGCTGGACCTCAGGACCTAAGAAATAGTGCATTAGGCCAAGGTATTTCATCTCAAATTCTGCAACGATCTTCTTCTTATACTCAGTGATGAGATTGTATTCTCTAGTTAGAAATAAGTTGTCCACATACAACAACAATTTAACAAGCTCATTATTCATAACCTTGAATTAAAGGTTAAAATATGCTTTACTCTTAGTAAATCCCAAGCTCGTCTAGAAATTGTCAATTCTTCCATACCAAGCTCTATAAGCTTGTTTCAATGCATATAGATCCTTCTTCAATCTACGTACATGAGTCTTTATGTATTTAACTTCAATCCTTTGAGGTTTTTCTATATACACTTCCTCTTCTATGACACCATTTAAGAAAGTTGTTTTCACGTCCATCTAGTGTAACTTCCATTTCATCTTAGCTACAAGGGCTATGATGGTTCTAATTGAAGTGTATCTATCTACATGAGAAAATGTCTCTTCATAGTCAATGCCTTCCTTTTGAGAAAAGCCATGAGCAACAAACCTTGCTTTATATTTCTCAATACTTCCATCAACAACATGTTCTATCTTGCATATCCATTTGGAAGATACCACATCATTTCTCTTCGATATGGGAACTATTTCCCATGCATCATTATTTATAATGGATTGGCATTCTTCTGTCATGGAATCTACCCATTATTTCTTCTGAATGGCATATTCAAAGAAAGTAGGCTCCTTCTCTAAGATATCACACATCAAAGCCATATCACTGGAGAATGGCTTGGGTTTCTTGACTTATTTCATGGTTCCTTCGAGGGCACCATACTTCTCTCCATATTGAATAAGTTCCCTTTCCCAAGATGGATTTATCTTATGTGAGATCGCCATCTGGAGAGGTTCTTGAGATTCTATTATGTCATGATCTTCTAGAATATCCTCATTAGGGGAAGTTATGACTTCCCTCACTGGTTCTGCAACTCTGGGAGCCACATGTTCTTCTTCATATACTTCTTCAAGATGACATCTTCTTGAATTCTTAAGTGTTGCATCTTCATCAAAGGCTACATATATTTTTATCTCAATAAGATGGTAACCTAGTATGTATATTCTGAATGCATTGGAGACCTCATAGTATCCAACAAATATTCCCTTCTTTCCTGAAGGATCCATCTTGGTTCTCTTCTCTTTCGGAATGTGTACAAATACGAGACAACCAAATATTTTGAGATGGATTACTTATGGATTCTTTCTAGAGAACATCTATTCAGGGGTCTTGAACCCAAGTGCACTATGGGACAATCAATTCTATGCATACATTATTTTTCTTGTTTCTTCTACCCATAAATGCATTGGAAGATCTTGATCATGGATCATAATCTTCACTGCTTTAGTTATAGTTATGTTATTTCTTTATGCTACACTATTTTGTTGAGGATTGTAGGGAGTGGTGAGATCCCTCTTGATACCGACATCTTTAAAAAAAATTATGAACTCTTTTGAAGTGTATTCTCCTTCATTATATGACCTGAGTATATTGAGCTTCATTCAAGAGAGATTCTCTATCAAAGATTTGAATTACTTGAATTTACCAAAGAATTCATCTTTTGATTTCAAAAAGTAAACCCAGGTTTTGCGAGAATAGTCATCAATGAATGATACATAGTATACATATCCACTGATGGAGTTTGATTGCATTGGGCCACATACATATGAGTGAATGAGCTCTATGACTCCTTCTGATTCATTGTATCTATTTGGGAAAGGGTTCTTGATGGTCTTTCCTTGTGCACATCCATTGCACACACCTTCATGGTCAACCTTGAATTCTAGTAGACCTGTGACTGCCTTGCTTACATATGGTAATTCCTTGTAGTTAATGTGAGCTAGTCTTCTATGCCAAAGTTCACAAAGATTCTCAATGGAACGAGTCAAAGTTGCTTCTAAGTGACCTTTTAGCTTATACAAGCCACCTTCTTCTTTTCCAATAACAATTGCTTCTTCCAATAATAAGAACTTCTCCATCTATGAAAGAAAATATGAATCCTTTCTTATCTAAATCTGAGATAGAAAGTAAGTTCTTTTTCAAATCTAGTACATATAGTACATCCTTCATCTTCATTGGGGTTCTTGAATCAAGTTTGTAATTTGATTCTCCTACTCTTTTGATAGGGTACTAATAATCGTCTCCAAGTGTAAATTTCTAGGGAAAGTTATTTTATGTAAGGCAAGAGAGAATGTCTCTTTGACCTGTCATGTGCTTAGAAGAACCACTATCTATGATCCAAGTGTCCTCACCAGGTGACATTGATCCTGAGAGGGAAGATATTAAAACATAGTCTCCAATCTCTTATTTTATCATATTTGTGAGTGGTTCTTCATATTCAACTATGTGGGCATGGTGCCTCTTATTTCTCTTCTTGTAATGTTCTGATCTAGCTGGACAATTATTAGCAATATGTCCCATCTTTTCACAATGGTTACATTGGTAGGATGAGGATTTTTTTTCTCTTCTTTGACCTTTCTAAAACTTCCAGAATCTCCTTAGATGGTGAGATTCTTTATGTATGAATTTGTTTGGGGGGTGAGACTCCTTATGTTGATGATTTTCTTTCTGGAATTAATACCTCTTCCTTCATCCTTTAGTATGAGCAACTAGGGATTGATCTTCATCTCTTGATAAAGTTGCTTCTCAGTTAACTACTCTTTATTCTTCTTGAACACATTCTTCTCAAAGGCTGTCAAAGTGTAGTTTCTCCTTTCTGGCACAAATAATTTGGATGAATGTATCCCAAGGTCTTGTAAGACCATTAAGGGTTGTCATTATGAGTTCGTCTTCATCTAGAGTATCAACAATTGCTTCTAGTTGTTCCATGAATTGTTATATTCTAGAGATACACTCTTGAACTGTTTCTCCTTTTTGCATCCTTGTACTTTTGAGTTGAGTTATTAGATTCATCTTTTGGTTGATGTTCTTTCCTTCATAAATCTTGGTTAGGGAATCAAACATTTATTTTAGAGTCTTCTTTGAATCCACTTGAGGAGTCAAGTGATCTTTAATAGAATCTGCAATGTTTATTTTGGCCCTAACTATGTCCTTTTGGTGTCTTTCTTTAGATGCACCATCGGTAGGTTCTGGTACATCATCTTTAATGAATATTACTAGGTCATTCTCTTCAAGAATGAGTGAAATCCTATACTTCCAGGAACAAAAATTTTCCACACCTTCCAGGTTGTCAACAAGCTTAGTGCTTGCAGATATCTTTACCTCGAGCCAGGAAAATGACCAAAAATTGAAAATGCTCAAAATTTAATTTTGAACTTACCAGGAGGTGTTCTTGGTTGAGGCGAGTATCTTGGTGCAGTTAGATTTCAGAAAAATCCAATTTTTTCCCCTTCAAACTGAACCAATGGAATTTTGGACTAATATTTCTGGTACTGGTTCTCGTTTCCTGGTTTTCTGGTACTTCTAGTTTGTTAGTACTTCTGGTTTTCTAGTACTAGTCAAAACTAGGGCTTAAATTTTCGAAGTATCTAACCACTAAAAAGGTGCGCTCAAGGTGCCAAAGAGTTCCCTAGGCTAGGGTGCACTTTTCTAGATGGTTTTTAGGATGATATTCCTCTTCAACAAAAAATCCTAATTTTCTTGTACAACAATAATGGCATTTTTCTTTATCTAGTGAAAGATGCTCTGTTCAGTTTAGCGTCGATACCATGTTAAGGTTTAAGATATTATTAGGTTTATTTTCAATTTACTAGATAACCATAGCATAGGTAGGATCACTAAGAGAAACACAATCACAAGATACATAGTATTTTGTGGAGAACTTGTTAAGAACCAAAGACATGAGTACAAAATATCACAATAGATCCAAAGATATCTGAATACAATCAACACACAAGATATATGAAACCATATAGAAAACCACAACTTTAAAAACTTCTTTTGCACATTAATATTAATGGTACCCACGGATACTATCCAAGGATATCCCAAAACAATATCCACTTTATCCATATCCATAGCATAAAAATCTGAATGCAACACATATTTATCCATGGTAATCTTCAAATCTTTAAAAATTTGAACATTTTCACCCTCAACATCTATGCTTTGAACATTCTTTATTGGAACNCTTTTCACAATGGTTACATTGGTAGGATGAGGATTTTTTTTCTCTTCTTTGACCTTTCTGAAACTTCTGGAATCTCCTTAGAGGGTGAGATTCTTTATGTATGAATTTGTTTGGCTGGTGAGACTCCTTATGTTGATGATTTTCTTTCTATAATTAATATCTCTTCCTTCATCATTTAGTATGAGAAACTAGGGATTGATCTTCATCTCTTGATAATGTTGCTTCTCAGTTAACTACTCTTTATTCTTCTTGAACACATTCTTCTCAAAGACTGTCAAAGTGTAGTTTCTCCTTTCTAGCACAAATAATTTGGATGAATGCATCCCAAGGTCTTGTGAGACCATTAAGGGATGTCATTATGAGTTTGTCTTCATCTAGAGTATCAACAATTGCTTCTAGTTGTTCCATGAATTGTGATATTCTAGAGATACACTCTTGAACTGTTTCTCCTTTCTGCATCCTTGTACTTTTGAGTTGAGTTATTAGATTCATCTTCTGGTTGATGTTCTTTCCTTTATAAATCATGGTTAGGGAATCAAACATTTATTTTAGAGTCTTCTTTGAATCCACTTGAGGATTCAAGTGATTTTTAATAGAATCTGCAATGTTTATTTTGACCCTAACTATGTCCTTTTGGTGTCTTTCTTTAGTTGCACCATCAATAGGCTCTGGTACATCATCTTTAATGAATATACTAGGTCATTCTCTTCAAGAATGAGTGAAATCCTATACTTCCAGGAACAAAAATTTTCCACACCTTCTAGGTTGTCAACAAGCCTAGTGCTTGCAGATATCTTGACCTCGAGCTAGGAAAATGACCAAAAATTTAAAATGCTCAGAATTTAATTTTGAACTTACCAGGAGGTGTTATTGGTTGAGGCGAGTATCTTGGTGCAGTTAGATTTCGGAAAATCCAATTTTTTTCCCTTCAAACTGAACCAATGGAATTTTGGACTGATATTTCTGGTACTGGTTCTCGTTTCCTAGTTTTCTAATACTTCTAGTTTGTTGGTACTTCTGGTTTTCTAGTACTAGTCAAAACTAGGGCTTAAATTTTTGGAGTATCTGACCACTAAAAAGGTGCGCTCAAGGTGCTAAAGAGTTCCCTAGGCTAGGGTGCATTTTTATAGATGGTTTTTAGGATGATATTCCTCTTCAAAAAAAATCCTAATTTTCTTGTACAACAATAATGGAATTTTTCTTTATCTAGTGAAATATTCTCTCTTCAGTTTAGCACCGATATCGTGTTAAGGTTTAAGATATTATTAGGTTTATTTTCAATTTACTAGATAACCATAGCATAGGTAGGATCACTGAGAGAAACACAATCACAAGATACATAGTATTTATCCTGGGAAACCATAATGGGTGATCCAGGTGGATATCGGTGGCCACCCACCTTTTCCAACTGGCTCAAAACAATTTTTTGGTAATTTTGTTAATTTACTATTTTTAGCAGTTTTTAACTTCCAGGGCCATTTTGAGGCCCTAAACGATGTTTTTGGGAAAATGAGGAGAAATACCAAATTTCCCTTTATATTTCCCCCAAAATGAATCTCCTCGATGATACCATTCCAATGGGCTATCATGCGCCTAAAACAGAGATCGTATGCAAAAGTTACAACCCTGGGAAGTTGATGTGCTAACTTACCCAAATAGGGCCCACATGACTTTTGGTGCTTCATCTCCTAGGGTTAGGTTTTTGGACGTCTATGGTTTTTGGCATTCCAGTTTATTGTGAAAAGGCCTTCAAAGCCTCATTGTAATCATCTTCTTGTAAATCTGAGTAGTTGTCACATCTCTTCTCAGAGATAAGTTGCCACCATTCTAGCGAGTCTTTCACTTTGTATTTTTACAGTCTATGTACATTTCTTTCATTAATAGAAATCATGTATTACTATATGTATGTGTTTATGGTTACATCTCTGACACATTTATGTTATATTATTGAATATCTACGATATCTCTATGCATTTCTTTATCATATCTCCGCTCTCATTTCGTGCTAAAAATAATCCGGATCAATGGGGGAGAAAACCAAAAAAAACTTCCTCAATATAAATAACCAATACAATGCCAAGACAATAAACCAAAACTCTAGAGAATATCCAACATTGAGCAATGTGCCTCTGTCTTCCTTCTTCTCCCAACTGTAACTACCAAACTTGTGCACTAGATGATCGAATGAGTGAGTGAGATAATGAGGTGTTATCTTCCTTTATTTATACAAACTGGAAGGTACTAAAAATGTTTCTCTTCACTAGCAGGTCTGACTTGTCTTCTTAGTGGTTAAAACCACTTTAATTAGCCTGGGAGCTGACTTCTCAATTTGCATAATATATTTAGGGTTTGACCAATCCACAAAAGGGTATTTGGTCAATTACAATGCCTGACATGAATGATCCAAAAAAGGGGATTGATCTAATGAATAATAACTGAATAATAAGTAGAATGCACTTTGCGGTTACAATATTCCAACCTATGCTTAGATAATCAATCTGTTTTATTAAAATAAAATAACATAAATAAATCTAAAATGGAAAAAGGAAAATACTAAAGATAAATCCTAAATTAAATGCTCAGTTATTACATGAATTACAAAATATGAGAGACACATTAATTATGTTACGCGTCAAAAGAGATTAAAATAATGGAAAATGATTTGTAACCAAAAACAAAATTAATTTTCCTTTTTCTATCTTAAAACATTATCGCTTCACAATCGTAAAAAAAGGACTACACTAAACATTTCACAAATAAGTACTTACAATTACAAACTGATGATTAGTGGTTAAAGATAGGAGTTCAAAAGAAATGTTCAATGAATGTTATCATGAGCAAGATGATAAATAACCAGAAAAGAAGAAAAGTAAACAAAATAAAAGTAAAGTAAACTTCTCTAAATGCATCATGATGATGCATTTTCTTCATCTTGACATTGATGTATCTCTTCATTATTGCTTATCTGAGCGAACAAAAGAGAAAATCTATGTGTGAAAGAAAAAAAAAACAAAAGTGAACTAATTAATCTAAGTCTAAACCTTAACAAGCTTGTAACTCAATCTTTCCATGCAAGGGATCACTTGTTTATCAGTAGGGAAAGTAGGTAGAGAAATAAGATAAGAAATCTTGTGTAAATAACATCTATATTCGTCATTAAAATCAGAATGTGATATCAATTCAAAAATATGTAATTTATCTTGTTCAAAAGAAAGAGAATTAAGATGTAGAAAATGTCCAACAAGCTTAATTAGAGAAGGTCTATTAACTAAAGGAAATATATGAAAAATTCTCATGAATATTGATGGGAAACCCTCAATCAATTCATCTTCTCCTTTTTGTAGATCCTTAAATTCACCAATTAACTCATTGTAATCATAATTCTAAAAAGAATTATAAAACTCTTTTGAGAATTGTTCCTAGTTGTGAATATATTTGGTGAGAAGAGATTTCAACTAATTTATAAATTGTCATTTGAAAGTGAAAATAGGTAACCTACATAGGTCATGTAAATTTTCTGATCTTTACAAAGGTTTATATTATTCAAATTATAATGAAAATGAAAAATAGAGAGACAAAAGCAAAGAACAATTTAAAGAAAGATACTCATGCGCTACAACATTGTAACAAAACATAAACTAGGTGGAATCATATAGCTAATGTAACCATCAAAGTAACTCCAATCCTACGAAAAGAAATCGGTCAAGTATTAGTACTTGGGATTGAAATACTTCATATCTAAATATGGGAAGAATTAAATCTAATTTCCTATTCACAAAGAGAAGAATATGAAACATAAACTTCTTCTAAAAGGATTCTTCCAACCATGCTTCCATTAGATAATAGAAAGAAAATAGGAATTCATTTAATGTTTGCGAATCTTTAATGGAGATAATAGATATCTCATTAGGATGATAATAAAAAAGTAACTTATCAGGATTATGATTTGAAGATTCAGAAAGGGGTTTAGTGGATAATGTTTTCTTTAAAGAAATATCATCGTTGTTAAATTGGAAAGAAACAAAATGAGAGTTTGACATGACCTTGCAACAAATTACCTCGTTTTTCCTTCCATGTTCAAACTTGGAATTAATGACATGATATATTTTCATGACCATCATATTTCTATGAAGTCCTTTGAAGTCATCAATATCTAATACTACATGGGAAATAATTTTATCCCTTCCTAATTTACAAATGAAATCAACATTTCTAATGACATCAGATGAAGATAAAAATAATACATATGTTTCATAGGTAGTGTTCATAAAAATATCATTCTCTTCTTCATAATTTTGAAAATGAATTAGATTGAATATCAACATTTCCCTCATTCTTGTAAGACAATTTTCCATCACTTTGCATCAAACTAGAATCTGATGATAGCAGAGTGCTAACTTGAATATCATTGATATCAAAGTCAACAAACATATATGGATGCAAAGAGTAAAATATTTTAGAGTATAAAAAGTTAAATGCCTCCCTTTTTAGAATATAATCTTGATTAATTGTTTCAAGAGAAACACTATCATGTAAAATTTAAATTAGCGATCATTTATGTGTTAGGATAAGGGGGCCTACTTCAACATGAGAACAAGACAATGTATTATCACCATTAATATAACCATAACTCACTCCTTTAGCTTCAAGACCGATAATATTTAAGTATTCTTCCACCATATGTATTTCAACAAGAGTTTTAGTATCATCATTAAATGTAAGAATGGATTATTTAGACACATTCTCTTGTGGATGAAACTGTGCATTATGAAATCCTCACATTTGTTGTTACATAGCAATTTCAATGTTGTCAATGGAATCAATAGGATTAGACCTTGAATCAACATTAACTAATGAGATGACATATTTCGTAAGATGCATATTATGAAATAAATCTACTTCATGTCCATCATTATTTCCCCGATCCAGTGTGTTAGAAAGAGAATTAAGATAGAGAAACCAATCTAGTGCATATTCTCCAGAAGGTTCATCTTTCTCATGAAATCTTCAACAAATTAGCATAAATATGGAAGATAAAGCACCAACGATATCACCTTCATGTCTACGAATATTATCCACTTCGAACCTCAATTGATTATAATTGTGATGCTCATGAGTGTTGAGAAACAACTCCATGAAGTATTTCTATGTGTGAATAGGTTTGGATAACAACATTTCAAACCAGCTCTAGATTATTCCTTTTGAAGTTAAAGAAAAATGTCTACAGATCTCACTCTCATCAAATACATGTAAATAGTTGCAAGTAAGATTAAACTTAGACATATGTCAAGAAGAAGAAATTTTACCTTCTCCATTAAAGATCAATTTTTGGAAGAGATTTACAGTCTTTCTAGAAATACACCCAGTAGGTCTAGGAAGACTGAAATCATTTTCCATAAAAATTGTAGGAGCCATTTCAATATGAACAAATTCAAAGAAATAGCACCAAAATGTTGATCCCTGGAAACATTTATGACACTCAACATGGAGAAATTGCCCAATCAAGGTCCCAATTAGGCATATACTCGTTTGGGATGCAAATCCTCACTGATATGTGGACCTAGTTTCCACTAAGGGGTATTTTCTCCTTGAAAAGAGACTTTCATTAAATCACTTATAAGCTACTATGAAGAAAACAAAAAGAACTAATCTAACTCTATTCTAAAGTTGTACTATCCTAACTAGGATATAGAATTATCTCATAGTATCCCAATTAGGAGAAAGAAGAATAATAGATATTGAATATGAGATAAAGATAAGCTATCAATCTATAGAAATTGTTCATACAACATCATAACAATTAAAAAAAAAACATGTCATCCTTAACTTAGTAAATAGTTACCAAGAAAAGAATAAGTATGCATACTCATGCTCAACATGGAGGATTNAACAATTAAAAAAAAAAACATGTCATCCTTAACTTAGTAAATAGTTACCAAGAAAAGAATAAGTATGCATACTCATGCTCAACATGGAGGATTAATAGAAATTGAACATGAGATAAAGATAAGTTGTCAATCTACAAAAATAGTTCGCATAGCCAAAAAAACAATTAAACAAATACATATATGTATTGATCTTAGTAAACAGTTACCAAGAAATCACAAATATCAGTACTCATATTTAATTTATTATCAGTCACATCAAATTCAATCAATAATGAAAAAACATAATAATTTCTCAATTATTCTAACAATAGTGGAAAAAAACAGATAATATAAATATTCATTCCATAATCAAATTCAAAGAAAATATGTAATGGCCTCAAAGTTTGTATTTAATTTGCAATAGTAATAGTAGAAAATAAAAGAAACACACAATATATATACCGCCACTTCAGGTTTTCAATTCCCCAAAATAGGCTTTCAAAACAGTGCACTTAGCCCAATTCTCCATCATTTCCCAACCCCATTGAGCGCCTCTCCTCTTTGGTCTAGCTCGAATTCTAGCAATGCTACCACGATAGCGTGGGCTTCTTGTTGTAATATGGAGCCTTTTCTTAAATTTTGTGAGATCGAAGAACATACCACCATGACCCAAAGAATAATGCAATCTCCATCTCTTGAAACTGCGATAACATGGCCTAAGGATTGTGACGTACAATCCATATTCTACACAAGTAATGCGGTCTTTCAATGCTATATTTTCTTGTCTTTAAACCACAATAGTGTTTCCTTTTGTCTTTTATTTCCATCGTTTGAAGAAATTAAACTATAGCATGGCTCTCTCTTCTCCTAGTGATCTAATCTATTTTATGGTATGTGTGCCCCCCTAGGATCCTTCTATCGTACTTATTTATGTATGATTAATCCATTCGAGAATAAAACCTTGATCCATTCTCTCCACTGGTCGTTTTCTATTTTCCGTCCCTTTGGCGTAACATGTTTGCAACTTTTTATGATTTTGTGGCACAAAGATACAATGTATTAGCTTTAGTATTTCAACCTTCCATATTGCAAAATATTTCAATATTATCATATAGTGATTTTCATCAACTGATTTGAGGAAGATTGTTTGTTGTAAAGTTGTGGAGAATACACCATCTTTCATTTCTTTTTTTTTTTCTTAGTTTGATCCAAATTATTTTCATCACGAAATGAGAGAGGAGATATAATAAAGAAATGTACATATATATATATATCAGATATCCAATAATATAAAAAATATATATTAGAGAGATAGCCATAAACAAAAACATACAGTAATACACAATTTCTATTAATCAACAGAATGTACAAAACTGTAGAAATACATAATAAATGACTGGTTAGAATAGTGGTAGCTTATCTCTGAGAAGAGATGTGATGGCTAAGCTCATTCACAAGAAGATGATTGTTAAAATGAGGCTCCAAAGACCTTTTTAATATAAATAAAATCCAAAATGCTAGCCCTGGAAGATGAAAAGGCAACAATTTTGTGGACCTCGTTTTGGGTAGTTTAGTGTATCAACTTCATGGGGGCGTAACTTTGGCATTCGATCTTTGTTAGTGGCGTACGATAGCTCGTTGGAAAAGTATCAATGAGGAGATTCATATTTTTGGATCAATCAAAGTGTTTGTATTTTACTAAGGTCCCCGATCGCAAAAAAACATCATGTAAACACTCAAAACGGCCCCGGAAATTTAGGACCTGAAAAACT
>JASDQU010209516.1:0-14918 GCA_032191745.1 Picea mariana
CCCAACACGTGAAGTCATGCTAGTGCTGCTCGACGACTAGACTCCTTGGGTGGTATGGGACACTCAAGGGAAACAAGTCTAGCCCTATGACAAATGGTATCAAAGTGTCGTTCGAATGGACATTGCAGAACTCTCTCTTCACCACCACCAATATTGCTTTCATCGGATGAGTTGATGGGGTCGTGTTGATAAAGGACGTCAACGATTTCAAGTGGGGGAGAATGTAATACCTCCAATGCTCAGGCAGGGCGCACGCTATCATGACGGGCGAGGAGACATAATTGGTCAAGGAATCGACTAAGAGCGTGCTCGATTTGGTGCGATGGAGGGCGTGTCGAGCATACTTGGCAAGATGCACGGTGAGTTTGAGAGAGGGCGCGCTGGGTATGCTTGGCAAGTTGCACGACGAGTCCCTATATTTGGTAGCCTTGGTGGACGACTTGTGGGTGATGTCTGTGAGACAGTCAGGATGATGTACTCACATGTAGGCTGGGAGGACCAAGGAGGACATCTTGTTGAGTAGTACGGGCAACCAATCGACAAGACACTATGCTAGGCTTCTCGGCGAAGGATGGTGCAACTTGGCAATGTGGTAGATTGTGTATTTCCCATGGCAAGGTGACAACAATGATACAGGCAATCGAAGGTATGTGAATGCCTTAGCGAGAAGGAACATGATCTTTGATGACTATCACTGGTTAGCCTAGATGGATGGTAGCACGATTGCACATGGGAAGTCCATTGTTCGAGTATGCTTGGCTTGGGGGAGGTGTGTGTAGGTGTCGATGGTTGGGAGGTGATGGTGCAACATYGCCTGTGGAGAAACACACATACAAACTTTTGCACATCTAAATATGCCTGGCTTGGGTTCGCCAGGACATGGCAATGAGGTGTATTCTAGATGATACAAGTGGGTTGTTGGTCAAGCCCAACATGTGAGGTCATGCCAGTGCCACTCAATGACTAGACTCCTTGGGTGGTATGGGACGCTCAAGGTAGACAAGTCTACCCCGTGACACAAAGGATTGAAGCGACGGTAAAATTGAGGTTCAAATGATTACATTAGAAGATAAATCAACAAGCATGGAGGAAGTCTCGAATCCTCTCGATCACATCTTCTTATGTCCATAACAATTCTCAAAAAATTGAGATAATGTTCATTGGAGACCCTCTATCACCAATGGAATGTTAGAATTTAGACTGGTGTTGCATTACTGTTGCTACATCATCTTCTACTCACAATTTTTATATCCATGTCCTATGTACGACATTTTGCTGGCTGCTCAAGGAATTCAGTTACCTATTTTTATGACGAATAGAGGTTTTTGTGTAGGAGACTAAGAATATGATTTGTTGTTGACTCGTGGTCGATGTTGGTCACTGGCATCAGTACTTGATTCTGCTTCAAAGATAAAGCATCTCGAGGAGATGTGAAATTTAATGAATATACTTAGCGTAGTTAAACCTAACTACTAGGAGTCATAAGTCATGACTATTATTCAACGTGACCATTTGATCAATGCTTGGTTAATGAGCCACTTTTTTTGTGGTCGAAGTTGGTCACTGGCATCAGTACTTGATTCTGCTTCAAAGACAAAGCATCTTGAGGAGATGTGAAATTTAATGAATATACTTAGCGTAGTTAAAAACTAACTACTAGGAGTCATAAGTCATGACTATTATTCAACGTGACCATTTGATCATTGCTTGGTTAATGAACCACTTTTTTAATTACATGCTGTCTCGACAGATAATCTCATTACAGATTGGATTTGGTTTGATTGATGTAGTTATATAGTATAATGTGCCAATATTGTTTGGAGCTTTGACATTCTTTTAGTCTTATGTCCTCTTATTTTCGAGGACAAAGCATTTCTAAAGGTGAGGGCATGTAATATACCTAATCAATATATTTATTACAAACAAAGTGCTTTATTGAAGGGTTATGCGGCATGCCCCTTCACATGTATTTGTATAAATATAGACCTAAGTTGCACAAAGCTTGGAAATGAGGAACTGGCTTTTGAAACTGGTACAACATGGAAGCATGACCCCCCAAAATTTTAGGAAACGGGGTATTTAAAAACTGCAAAAAATATAAATATATCTAAAGATAGAAATGATTGAGAAAATTAGAATGATACATAAATAACAATTTATGAATTTACATCTGGGTTTATTTATCTTTAAGCACCTGCACGGCCCAAATAGTACGTTTCTGGGTACAAAATGCGGCGTAATGTTCAGGCTGTGTTCCTCCCCACCCAAAACATTTTGCCATGTTTTGGGCACATATCTGTACCTAAACTGTTTCACGATACAGATACATGGGGAGGGGAGGCTTTTCCTGCAACAAAGGTATATACAATATATGTTACATGAGATTATCCTTTATCATCTATCATCTATTTCTTTATTTATCCATGAGGGATATTTCTCTTCTGCTTATGAGTCATGACTTCATAAATGGCAATGTAAGCAGGTTGCTTATGCCTCTCTATGCAGTCTATCCTTAACTTCCAGGGTCCAATGGAAATCCAGCCAGAACGACACATGACAAATGCTATTCCGATTTTCCAAATGGACTGGCATCTTTTAATTCAACATTCTTCTGAATCCTGAAGACCCCATTTCATGTTTAATCTTTCTGAAATTTAACTGTTTGGTTGGACAGACACATGCTACATACTACTTTTTGGTGTCATAGTTTCTGAATGGTTTATTGTACTTCCAATGCCAGTCTTTGATTTGCAGGAATTCCTAATCCATAGGTTTTGAAAAACCTTCTCATACTTGTCCAATATTATTTTCAAATCATTCTGGAGAGACACTTTTGATAGGACGTGAGAGAAGCATCTTACAACCAAAGCAGGATGTTTTTATGGGTACTTTTTAAATGGCTGTGAAAATTGTGGTGAATTTCTGGGACAGAATGAAACCTTAGTAGGCAGACTAGCTTTTATTGTTTTTAAACTCTATTGATATTCTTTGAAAATTCATTTTTAAAGTGCCTAATGTTTACAAGTATTACAATCATAAAACCACTTCTTACGTCCTATATGAATTTGAAACGAGTGTAATCTCCCACAACTAGTTATTACCTTGTTGCTATCACCTTTACAACTGATATAAATTCTTATTTTAACTTAAGCTTGTAGTCCTTTATTTTTGACCTTACTAGGATCTACTGGCGGGCTAGACAAATAATTGAAGCTTTTTGTATGAAATTTGTATGTTTAGCGTGCATCTAAGTCTATTAGTGTTGTTAGAGGTGCATTTGCAATGGGACTAATGATATTTTTCTAGTACAGTTTTTTGTGGCCACTGATTGTACTTTCTAGTCCCATTGATCTACTCCTGGTCATTTGTGGACAGTAATTTAATTACCTTATTTTATCTTGGGTTTATTGTGCTTTTTATAGTTGTGATAATACTGTCAGAGTTGACCTTTTTGGTGCATTCTTTGCCTTATTTAATCAATAATTCTTTATCGTTATCTCGATCACCTTCATTTGAGACAATAATTTTAGCTAAAACACTCTTTTTAAACATATATGTTCATTGCCCTATTTGTCATAGCACCTATAAATTGTACTGCTATAAGCCATGCCCCCCTCCCACCCCACCCCCCAATGGCAATGGGTCTCCCCCTTCGCCAGGGTCAATAGTTTTGTCCATCCTTCTTCAGCCAATTCGCTATCATGCATGCAACTGTTTCTTCTGATCTTGCTAATCTATGTCATGCATAATGTGCATGCACAAGAGAGAAATGTTCTGTTCCCTCTCCGTCCTTGTAGTGTACTTCGATAGGAGAAACAGAGAATTAAGAGCAATATATGAAGAAATTCAAACTGCAGTAATTAAAAAAGACACAACCAGAATGTTGCACCTGAATCGTAACCCTTTATTGATATTCCAATTGGTGAGTGATGTGCACATTCCTCTTCAAGGGGGCAACCTCCAAATGAGTAGTGCGCCAGCTCCAATACAATGATAATCTTTGACAAAAAACATTACATAGCTTACCTCTATAAATAGTTTCTAGATACCCAAACCCTAACCATCAGTGGCCCCAGCATTTATGATTAGGCCACATTTATTATTAAGTACCAACTACCTGGCTACTGTACATAATTAACAAACTCTCAAGTACCCATAACTAGAGGGGTTAGGGTAGGACCCGAACACTCCTTCCCAATTTTTAACCTAAAAGGATTAGGAAGGTTACCCCTATTGGTTCACAAGGACATACCAGAATTGGTTGTGGCAATTCATTTATGCTATTACTCAAACATCCAACCAATTTAGTATCTTAGTGAAAGATTTATAATCTGGTTTGGGAAAACTTGAAAAGTAATTACTGATTATGGACTTGTATCAGTTGTGTGCACACCTTTGGTATTGTTTTGATCTGTATTTTGCATATCTTACTATATTATAAGTGTGTTAACATGTTTTTACTCATTCCAATGTTTAATTGGGTTCTGTTTATTTTGCCATTGTATGTCTTGAAGATGGTCTTCAGATTGATGAGATTTGTGGCTTTACTGAGTCAATTGTCTAAGAACCACAAACTGTTATATTTTGAAAGGCATACGAAGGTAGAATGACACCCCTACAGGATGGTTCATAACAGTATAGGTTTAGGTCTATATCAATTAATCTTTTGATGCATCATTCTTGAGCCTGGGTTGTTAATGTTCTTTCCTTTCTGCATGTTCTCAGGTATTGCTTATTTTTTCCAAAGACTAGAACATTAAAATCAAAAGAAAATAATTTCTTGAGAACAGTCTCTTGTTTCTTTTACTTTTGTAGTACCCATAGACTTATTTGCTTGTGTCATGAAGCCTTTCGCTTGTCTTGTACATTTAGGATTTTCTTCTGGATCCAGACTCAGATATTTGTTTGAACTAGATTTGTTTGTTGGAAGTGATGGTGCCATTTTCTGAATGCTACATTGGATGCTCTGAAGAACCATGGACCTTTGCAAATACCATGGTGCAATCCTGGCATTATCAAATGCAATTTCAAAGGATCCTTTTATTTTGGTACTTTCCAACTGAAGTTGATAATTGATCCCATACCTTGTCGCCCAAAGCTATGGATCTAAGGTTTCTACTAGAAAACTTATTCCAGCAATTGGGTATCTGAAGAGGGGATGGTTTCTGAAACAATTATTTAGATACTAGTAAGTGTTAAAAATACGATGGATATAGGCGCTGTCACTTTGGAGAAACATTTCAGGCCTATTTCGGTCGTCTCAGAAATGTTTGCATTTTGCAGGTGGTAAGTTTTCCACAAGTTGCAATTTTTGAAGAGCGTCTGTAGATGTCTCTCTCAGGGCTGTCAACAACTTTTTAGTTCACACGGTTAACTTTCTCTTATGATGTTAATGTCTGATCGATACCAGTGCATTTGTGTTACCAAAGCTTTCATTTACAGAATGTTGTAGTCTAAGTTGATGTTCAAATGTGGAGATTGAATCTTCAGTTCTGGAAAATGGAGACTTCTATGTCACTTGATCAATTTTCAAACATTTAAGAGATAAGCTCTTACTGACTGAAATCATTTCTGCAGCCATATCTTCATGAATCTCGGCACCTCCATGCTTTAAGACGAGCACGTGGTTGTGGTGGTCGTTTTCTTAACACCAAAAAAGATGGAAATAATCAGGAAGTTGTGTCAGGAGATCAGGATTCTCATGATTCTATAGGCCAAGATAATAAGGTGGTCAATTCTGATTCAGGGAAGGATGGTGCATTACAAGTGTCTAATAGGATTCAACGTACTGATGATGTAGCATATATAGGCAATGGCATTAGCACTCATTCTGGAACTGTCGCTCCTGGTCAAGTTGGAGTGGGTATAAGTGTGTCAAATGGCACACATTTTAATTATCCTCAGAGGCGAGGATTCCATTCATCCGCATTTCATTCTCTTTCATCTGGCAAAGCAGAAAGCGGCCAAGTTGGAGGCATGGTTTCCAATGGAGGTCGCCATACAGCAGTAGCAACCCAATGAAGTCAGGTGGGTAATCGTATGTATGTCCTGTTCAATGTCCATAGTTTATTGAAGTCTGAAGTAAGCTGTCTCTACAGTCCAAAAGCTAAGCTGCTAGTTAATGTTGACTTTTGTGAAAAGATATCTATGCATAGTTTAAGATTTTTACTTTGTAAGATGTATGATGGAAGGTTGGTCTGTGTGTAGAATTTTCATATCTTGTCATGCAGCTTCCTTGACAAGATATTCTTCAAGGAAGGGAAAGGGTTCGGCATACATCTGAGATTAGATCTCTATTCCGATTCTAAAGCTGATCTTTTTGCCTGGCCTTCTATTGAACTTGGTATATTTGTGTCTGGGCTTGAGACACTAGAACAACTGTGCTGTAGTTTTATGTGGTGCTGAGGCAGGGAGAACTCCATCAACCTGCATTGAAATGGACAAAGGCAAATCATTCTTGGCTAATGAATGTGGTACTATTTAAGCTCTAGTATTTAACCAACTTTTATTGACCGGTTTAAGTCTTCTTGAAAATGGACAAAGGAAGATCATTCTTGGCTAATGAATGTGGTACTAAGCTATAGTGACTAACCGACTTTTATTGACTGGTATAAGTTATGTTGAAAATGGAGAAGTGCAATTCATTCTTGGCTAATGAATGTGGTACTATCTAAGCTATAGTGACTAACCGACTTTTATTGACTTGCATAAGTTATCTTGAAAATGGACAAATGCATATCTTTCTTGTCTAGTGTATGTTGTACTATTTACACTATAGTATTTAACCAACTTTTATTGACCGGTTTTAATTTTATCTCAAATAATCTTGAGAACTCTTAATAACCATGAGCTAGTTGAGATGCCAAAACTAATTCCCTTTTCTTGTATGTCCATTAATTGAGAAATTGATTTTAAGGATAAAACACCATCTTAATGCTGTTCACTCTCTCTTCAAAGAGGTTATCTTCAGCTGTGATAATGAAATACTTTTTCATTTATGTAGTATGAGTTAGTGTAGGTAAAATGTTCAATGCATTGTGCAGGTAGGGTACTGCTAGAGATTCAGCTTATTTAAAGTGCTCATGTAAGTTTTTGTGGGTTATTTAAAGTGCTCATGTCTGTGAGTGATGTTTTGGATATGGATCTTGCTTTGAATATTATTTGAATGGTGGAAAGACGATTTAATCACTGTAAAGCTTGGAAGTATATAGAAGTTTTGATTAAAAAACAAGGCTATTGTTATGACTGGCTTTATTTTATTGGACTCTTAAAAGGTAAGAAGGTTTTCATCACTGGTCTATTCCATAAGAGAACACGATTCAATCTACTTTTGTATATTCTTGTATGATTAAAGTTAGAGAGGTGCTCGTTGTTAAGTTGAAAAAGTTTGAGCATGCGCAAATACATATGTTGTGGGAATTATATATTTTGATATGCATGGTATTGTTCCAATTGATTTTGAATTTTTATGAGCCTTGGCTACGAACATTTCCTACGAGGACTAACGTAGGTGAATAGTTACGAGTACTAATTCTTCCTGTTGCATGAATTCGCCATGTTGCTCTCCTAGGTTGTGAATCATCGTTCTAAAGTTAGGGTGCAATTGTCTTTTTAACGACTCTCGAGTGTGACGAGTTGTTTTGATGCAATGATCCAAATATATATTTTTTTCTTTCAGATAAAAGGAATTTAGTATCAGACTAATCACGATGAAACTTTGGTTGTTGAATAAAGTGGTGGAAGTCAGTTTTATCTTGAAATAGATCATAGAGGCGTGCAATATTTTAACAACATAACAAAATAGCTGTCGAAGTGAAAGTGGACAGGGAAAGTTAAAGACTTCCAGACTAGAAATATCATGTTGTAGTAAATGCATTATCTGTTTCTATCATGTTGTAGTAAATGCATTATCTGTTTCTATCATGTTGTAGTATTTGCATTATCTTACCAGAGTAAGGAAATCTCAAGTTGTTTATATAGTGAGATTGGAGAAGGTAATAGATGGTTAGATTATGCAAAAGGGGTAATGGGAAATGGATTGATGTATGTCTTGGTAGAAAATTGAGAATTGTGAAAAGAGTCTTGAATATGAGAATATAGGAAGGGAAAGTTAAAGACTTCCAGACTAGAAATATTATGTTGTAGTAAATGCATTATCTGTTTCTATCATGTTGTAGTATTTGCATTATCTTACCAGAGTAAGGAAAGCTCGAGTTGTTTATATAGTGAGATTGGAGAAGGTAATAGATGGTTAGATTATGCAAAAGGGGTAACGGGAAATGGATTGATGTATGTCTTGGTAGCAAATTGAGAATTGTGAAAAGAGCCTTGAATATGAGAATGTAGGACAAATTTTCAGTTTCAGATTTTATTTTTTGTTTTTTGAAATGCAGATTGAAATTTGATGTCTAGACTTCATTAGAACTTTATTAAGGACCTTGTTTAGGCATGTTTAGGTATTTGAAAAACATATATGAACTTATGATTTATCGTTTTTAAGAAGGAAGTGGAATGTCATTTATCATGACATGTAGTAAAATATGAATCGTATACCTTCATCCCCTAACGACCCACCTTTTCGGGGAGTATACGTGCACACTCTAATTCCTTGGTGGGGGTGGGGGTGGAGGTGCCAAATATGAATCATATACCTTCATCCCCTAACGACCCACCTTTTCCGGGAGTATACATGCACACTTTAATTCCTTGGGGAGGGTGTGCATGTGTGTGTCTGGAAGTGCATTAGTCTAACTATGCAATGCAACATAAGTCTTTACTAAAAACTATTCCTCTTGAAGCATGGTTTTCAGAGAGATACAGTCAGAGTGCAAAGCAAAAACAAAACTAGGGGTGTGGGTGTGTTTGCCTGGAAGTGAGGAGTTCTATGTATATTTTAAGATTGAAAGGAGGACGAGGGGGTGTGCATATGTGTATCTAAGGAATTCTTTGGAGGGAACGTGGGTGTGCGTGTGTGTGGCTGGAAGTGAGGAGCTCTGTGCATATCTTTAAGATTGAAAGGAGGATGAGGGGGTGCATATGTGTATCTAAGGAGTGAAGGTATGGATGTGTATGCTTGAAGATTGAAAATGTAATTGTACATGAACAATAGGTAATCACAATTTTAAAAATGTGAAAGAATTTGAAAGGAGGATGATGGGGTGCATGTGTGTATCTAAGGAGTGAAGGTATAGATGTGTATGCTTGAAGATTGAAAATGTAATTGTACATTGTGTATCTAAGGAGTGAAGGTATGGATGTGTATGCTTGAAGATTGAAAATGTAATTGTACATGAACGATGGGTAATCACAATTTTAAAAAATGATTGAATGTGAAAGAATATCTATGGATCCTAAAATTTATATGTTTACTTAGAGAGTGCGGATATACATAGGAATGCTTGAAGATTGAAAGGGTAGTTGTATTGAATAATAATTAATCACTGAAATGTTTGAATATAAAAGTATATTTATGGAATTAAGATTATAGGGCTTTCACATTGTCTGATTGCTTTAAATATTATAGGGGTGAAGCTATATTGCGAGAATGCTTTAAATTGCTTTTAGATAGGTTTAAATATTATAGGGGTGAGGCTACATTGTGAGAATGCTTTAAATTTCTTTTAGATTGCCTTAAATATTATAAGGGAGAATGCTTTAAATTGCTTTTATTTAGTTTTTGTCAATTTTTTAAAATTTTATTTATAATAATAAAAATTATAAATTTTTAAAAATTAAAAAATATTATTTTTATTTAAATCATAATTTTTTAAATTTGTTTATTAATATATATATTTTAAAGGAAATTGGGAAATATATTAATAAAAAATATGTGAGAGAACTCAAGTAGAAAATTATTACAAAGGCAAAAACCAATTTGTACTAAGCTTTCAAGATCAGGTTGTGATTTAACTAGATAGGCATGCCAACAAACTATTGTCTTTTTTACAAAAAAAGTTCTAGAAGTTCTCCAACTATATACTCTATAAAAGATGCCTAGACAAAAAACACAAAAACAAAGCATATTAAACCACAAGAGTTAATTGTTTAAACACAAAAACAAAGCATATTAAATCACAAGAGTTAATTGTCTTTCCTGTTCATTCCTGCTGCTTTTGGTCCTGGAGGGTGGCTTAGATTAGGGACTACACGTGGAGGACTTGGGGAGGAGGAGGCTTCTTTTGATATCCTCGTGGTGGTGTAGTTGGCTAGCCTTGGAGACACTGGTTGACGGTGCATATTGATCTAGATTTAGGAGCGGAACGAACTGATTAACAGACTGAATACAATAAACATAGAGATGCGAAAAATAACACAAATATCTAGTGAACAATATCTTCTATTAAATAATGAAATAGGTTGAAACTATAAGACTGCAGAACTGAAACACTTGCTCGAATGGTGGTAGCTATCTCTGAGAAGAGATGTGGCTGCTACGCGCATCCATCTGAGCAGAATGGATTGCAATGAGGCTCTAGAGGCCTTTTTGATATTACTCATGAATGTCAAAACCCTAGACATCCAAAAACCTAACCCTAGAAGGTGAAACACCAAAAGTCAYGTGGGCCCTATGGGTAAGTTGGTGTAATTTGGTAGCTCAACTTTCAAGGGTCGTAACTTTTGCATACGACCTCCGTTTTAGGCCCGTGATAGCCCGTTGGAAAGGTCTTCTAGAGAACTACACATTCCGTTGTCAAACTCTGACTCGTCTACAGTTTGAMTATGGCGAGCCAAAAAAACGATGTTTAGGGCCCCAAAATGGCCCTGGAAGTACAACAAGATGTGTTGACATGACATAYGAAATAAGCCAGTTGGATTAGGCAAGAGGCCACCCATATCCACYTGGAGGATGTTTGGGGCTTTAGACAACCCAAGAAGTGTAGAAAACTCACAATTACAAAGCAATACAAAAGAACGTGCTGAACAAAAAATGGACATGAGGAGCCAGTTGGAATAGGTGGGTGGCCACCAATATCCACCTGGATCAATCCTCCCCCCTTAGGAAGCAATGGTCTCCATTGCGTTGAGTCCCCCCATCAGGTGAGGAAACTTCAACTGGATTTGGCCTCAGGTGAGCCACTTGCCTTGGTGTAGGAGTTGCCCCACCTTGACAACCCGATAAAGCTGGATCCGTTGTTGGCGAGTGCCCTTGACCTATGTGTCCACGATCTGATCAGTGGATGCTTGTTCCATGCAGTCAGGGTTGAGCTCTGTTGGTGTCATTTGTTCCGCGATCTCGGATTTGTCCAATAATGGGGGAAAATATGGTCGAAAGAGGTCCACATTGAATACTGGATGCAAACCAAGGAAGGGTGGAGTGTTGAGCTCAAAAGCATTGCTATCCACAACCTTGGTTATAGTGTAAGGCCCATAACGAAGTGGGAAAAGCTTCCGATGGGGCCCAGTGAGACGCTCCTTCTGCAAATGTAACCAGAGTTTGTCGCCAACCTGAAACTGGTGTGGTACCCTGTGTTGATCATGGCATTGCTTGTACTTAGCATTGGATTTCTGCAAAATCTCCTGGACTTGTTGGCAGATGTGTTGAATCCGCTCAATGAATCTGGTGGCTTTGTCGATTGTACTCTGATCAGGGGAAGAGTCTGTCTGTGCGGTGGCAAGAGGAATTGCAACATCAACGGGTCCCAAGGGTTGGAATCCTAGACCCACCTGAAATGGGCTATGGTCGGTGGAACTATGGAGAGCCCCGTTGTAACTGTGTTGGACATATGGGAGACTCTCATCCCATGTACGTGGATGCTTAGAATTGTACATGCGCAAGATGTGCATAATCATTCGATTGATGACCTCTATTTGGCCATCGGTTTGGGGGTGGAAAGCAGTGGATTTTGTGAGCTTGGTGTCTAATAGAGACCAGAGACTTGACCAAAAGGTGACGAGGAACTTGTTGTCTCGGTCGGAGATGATGGTCTGTGGTATCCCAAAGTGGACCCACACTAATTCGAAGAAGAGCTTGGTAGTGTCTGTCGCCGTGACATTCTTCTTACAGGCTGTGAGGATGGCCATCTTCAAAACCCGATCAACGACCACAAACACACAGTCATTTCTTTGCTTGGTGGACGACAAACCAGACATGTAATCCATTGATATGGATTTCCAAGGCTTCTCGGGAATAATAAGAGGGGTGTATAAGCCTTGCTTCTTGATGGCAAGCTTGGAAATGGCACAAGTAGTGCAAGATCTGATATATTTGCTGACGTCCTGTTGAATTTTTGGCCAATAAAAATGTTTCTGAAGAACGACCACAGTTTTCTCTATGCCAAAATGTCTTGCCACCCGATTGTAGTGGGCATCCCAAATCAGCTTTGCATGCTCACTTGTAGGAACACAAAGATGGCCCAAGTGGCATAAGAGTTCGTCCCGGATGTGAAAATCAGTGACAATTGCGCATGTACCCAAGAGCTGATATGTGGTGGCGAAGTATGGATCTTGCTGATAAAGTTGGGGCCACTTAGATGCTTCATGTCCACAGGAATGGAGCACAATGGTGAGTGCAGCCACAGGAGGCCGACTGAGGCAGTCAATGACACGATTGGAGATACCTGTCTTATACTTGATGTTGAGATGGAACTGCTGCAGGTAGGTGGGTCACTTATGATGGAGGTCGTTCTGCAATTTCCCCCGTGTTTGTATGAGCTGCAGAGGCTTATGATCGGTGTGTATGATTGTCTCTTTCCCTAGAATGTAATGTTTCCATTGATGACAGACTTGTACACTGGAATACATTTCCTTGTCATAGGAGGGGTATTTCTGGACAATATCGAAGAGTGTCTCACTGTGGTATGCCACCAGATGCCCGTGTTGAGTGAGAACTACGCCAACAACATAGTCAGATGCATCAGTCTCAATCTCGAATGGTTGTTGCAGATCAGGCAAGGAGAGTACTGGAGCTGAGCACAAGCGATTCTTCAGATCATTGAATGCTCGTTGCTGCTCCTTCCCCCACACGAACTTGGCCCTGCCACCACCCTTGGTCACCTCGCTGAGGGCCCATGCAATATGGGAGAATTCCAAAACGAACCGTCAGTAGAAGTTGGCTAGTCCCAAAAAGATCTGAAGCTCGGTCAGTGTGGTCGGGCTTGGCCAGTCACGGATTATTTGGATCTTAGCTGGATCAACATGTACCCCATGCTCATCAACAATGTAGCCCAAGTATTGGACCCTGTTCATGCCAAAAGAACATTTTTCCAAGTTGGCATAAATCTTGTGCTGTTGCAAAGTGCTCAAAACCCGCTGAATATACCGCATGTGCTCCTCCCATGTTCTGCTGAAGATGAGGATGTCATCCAAATATACTACCACAAAGGAGTTGGTGAAGGGTCGAAGTACATCATCCATCAACCTCATGAAAGTGGATGGTGCATTTGTTAAGCCAAAGGGCATGACGAGCCACTCATAGAGACCTTCTTTAGACTTGAAGGTTGTCTTCCATACATCAGTTGGTTTGATGGGAACCTGGTGGTACCCAGACTTTAGGTCAATCTTGCTGAAGAACTTTGCCCCCTTGAGTTGGTCAAGAAGGTCATCAATCTTGGGAATGGAGTAGCGGTTCTTGACTGTGATTTTGTTTAAGGCTCTGTAGTCAATGCAGAGTCACCAAGTCCCATCCTTCTTCTGCACCAGTACAATCAGGCTTCCGCAAGGAGAGGAGGTGGCTCTGATGTGCCCCTTTTGAAGAAGCTCTTGGATCTGACGCATGATTTTGTCATTCTCCATCAACAAACACCGATAGATTGGTCCATTAGGTAGAGGGGCCTTGCGGGTCAGATCAACTGGATGCTTGAATTGACAGTGTGTCAGTACCCCTGTAGGTGAGCGAAGATGTCTCTATATTCTTCCATGATCTTGTCCACTTGCTTTTGCTACAAAGAGAGGCACTGTGTAGAGGCCACGGATGTGGTGAGGACCTTCTGCTTATTGTGAGCACGGATCACAAAGAAAACAAACTTCCCGGACTGTGAAATGACCTTATTGCATTGCTTAACAAAGATTAAAGAAATGGCAGCAGACGACGCTACCTCTGGGATCCTGTACAATTGTCTACCCAAAGTAATAATAACACTGCGGGGTCTAGACTCATGCACAACATGACGCTTCCACAAATATGGTTGTCCTAAAAGAACATCACAAACTTCAAGGGGAGCAATATCACACAGTACTTCATCTTTGAAAGGCTTGATGCTGTAGGGAAGATGACACTGTAGCTGACACAAAGATCTCTTCCTTAGCAAGCCAACCAATGGTGTAGGGTTGCGGGTGCAGTGTCGTTGGCAGGTCCAACCGCTTGATGGCCTCTGCTGAAATCAGGTTCTTCTGATTACTGCTGTCGACAATGAAATGAATCAGAGCCCCCTTGACTCACATCTGCAAGTGAAAGAGGCGTTCCCCTTTCTTTGGTTCTTCTGGTTCGCTTGGCTGGACTTTGGTGCTAGCGATAGTGGCACTGGGTTCAACATCGATAATCTGCTTCCCTCCTTTAGGATTTGACTCGGAATCTGAATCGACCTCTGACTCAGAAGCCTTCAGCTCGGCCACGAGGGACTGCTTGAAGCGGCATTCTTTGGTGTTGTGCCGAGGACTTTTATGGTACTTGTTAGCGTTAGAAGTCACCCCTGGATTGCAGCAGGAGCAGAGCCTGACGCCCATTAGTTTGTGTAACGATTTGTTTAATGGGGTGATCGATTGGAAGCCAACTCAAGACGATGTGGTTCTAACTCCGAAACTAGGCCAGGTAGGCGTGGGTAGGTGAGGTCTTAATCAAACTTCAGACAATAAGTTGTAGTAAGGGTGAGTAGGGGGAAGACTTGTATCAGAGAGATGCAAAAATCTGTCGTAAACATCAGGTTTCTAATGGACTATAGGAGAAAACATCTAAACGCAAGATCTTCTTGCATTCACACGCA